>QVNW01000274.1:0-67500 GCA_014825475.1 Pseudomyrmex flavicornis
CTCTCGAAATAAAATACACGTGCGATAAAATCGGAGCTTCTCGATAAAATCGAGCTCGAGTTTCTCACGCGACGTCGAGACAAGCGGCGCTCGAGAGAGAACCGCCACTAATCCTTGTCGTCGACACTTGGTCGACCTCCGTCCGCTTCCACCGGGGATTTCCTCCGGGGAATCGACGCCCCCGCCCCCTCTATTTCCCGCGAATCGCCGGAATGATCGGGACATTCGTTCACCCCGTGCTTTTCCCCAAGGGGAACTTTCGAGATACACGACGATGTGTAACGAAAAAAAAAAAGTCGATCCGCGGAGACGATCGAAGGAAGATGATTATTAGCTCGGACACTTTTCTTTGTCTCCGAGGAAGGTGAAACTCGCTCTGTGAAAGAGGGAAAACACGAGGTGAAAGAACACAGAGGGAATTAATAGGATGAAGAACTGGACGGAGAAAGCGAAGGGAAGACGGGAAGAGAGGGAGTGGTGAGTGAGTTCATTTGCTCGTTTAAGGAGGAAGCAGAGATAAGCGCGCTGATAGAGCGACGAGGAGACGGCGAAGCCCACGGGACAGAAAAGAGGGAGAGACGAGACGGCGTGCGCGACGGAGACAGGCGAAGTGCGTGAGCGAGGAGTGCGTGTGCGAGGAACACACGGTAGCTTCTCATAGCGAAGACAGTCGCTGCTCCGCCGCAAAGCCGTTCGCGTCGAAAGAGAACGTTCCACCCATACTTCTTCCCGGTGTGCGCGCTTCTTTCTTTTTTTTTTTATTTTGTTTTCTACGTCGCGCGTGTCCTCGTCCTTCTCTTCCGCGTTCGAGAGTATCGATTCGCGTGGGCGCCGCGCGAAAAGTGCGATCGCGCCGAGAAGTGCGCGCGTCGTTCCATTGTTGTCTCGTGTGAGAAGCAAAACAAAAAAAAAGAAAAAAGGAAATCGTGTGCTTCTGTTGTGAGACAATTAACGAGGAGATAATAGCGTGAATTCTGCTTTGATTTCTCGTTGGAAATGGTGAAAAAGGTAGTCCGCGAGAAAAAAAAAAATTGAATTTATCTCAGACCAGATAGGTAGTTGAGGTCGAGTGGAAAAATAAGCACGGGATCTCTGCGACAGCGGATTTGAGATCTGAATCCGATCGCGGGTGAGAAATTAATTAAATCGATAATGGCGCAATCAATTTTCACGAAATGGATAAGTTCTTCGAGCGCTCTAACGACCAAATAATGTCTGTGATTAATATCACATTTTCACTCGTCAAAAAAAGAGAGAAACGTTAAAATTCTTGGCCGGTGTGCGAGTTCTCGCGAGACGAAAAATGAAAAACACCGGAGAAATTAAATGGTCTTACGGAGGGTGGAAATTGCGCGCGGAGGGCGCAATTTCTCTCTCTTTCTCTCTTCGCGGAGTTAAAAGCCACGGCGAGCGATTGGTGGTAGCAATACGTGGTAGTTCCACGCGAGTTCTCGTTCCGAAAATAATCCCAGTATTTTTATCAACCGCTTTATGTTCGCTGCCGCGAACGCGCGCAAAGTGGCGTTTCAAATTCGGCAGAAGTTCGTCGTGTGTTTCTCTCGCGAGAAGAAAAGCAGACGCGCGATCGGTGCGAGATCAAGAAGCCTATTGTGTTCCGCGATCGCGGGATTCTTCATCGATATAATGGCACGCGCAATTTTTTCAACTCCCGCGATGAATCAGACGAATGCTCAGGGGCGTTTTCGTCGTCGACATCGACAGCACGACGCAAAAAAACGATTCGTGTTCTCGAATCGTGTCTCTCGCCATTTCATTTGTACGTTGCCTTGCGTCATTTTTATTTCGTGCGCGTTGTGTCACGCCACGCGCGTAATCAGAAAATTGTACTCTATGTGTCGTGTCTCTGTTTGAAAGTATGATGTGTAACGTTTATTAAAGAAAAATGTGTAATAATGTGAATTATCGTCAAGACGATAATCTCGCTCGCTTGACGATCTCTCTTTTATGCGTATTTTTTATTTTTGACAGATCGTCTCTTTCTCAAAGCAAAACAAAAATTTGCTATTACAAAGTAACGTAGAAAAGAATCACATCCGTGTGATCTGCTATCAAACCGACGCGCTTCTAATTATGTTTTCCCGCTGCGGAAATATCGCGCGCTATCTGCGGTTTTGTCGTGTTGTCGTTTAAAACGTCCGACCTTTCGTGGCCGGCTCCGCGTCGCGGCAATGTCGCGCACACCCACGGAACTTCTCCCGGGGGGCCTCAATTCCCCGGTCTTAAAGTCCGATCGTGTCTCTCGTGTTTCGTTCGACATTGCGACTTCTAAGCGGCTAACGGGAATTCGAGGCACGGCCGGATGGCGCGATCGCGTTGAATTGATTCGACTTCGACTGAATGAAACGCGCGATTTACTCTTCGTCTTCGCGCGTCTCCGCCTTTTTTTTTTCACATTCGAGCTGCGTTCGATTCTAATTTTGGAACGCGTTATCTTCCGCACTGTGTGTTTCTCATGTAAATTTGTAGAAAAGAATCCGCACGTTACACACACACACGCGCGCGCGCGCGCGAATTTCTAATCGAGTCACAGGAGGAAATTAAAACAAACAAGAGACTGCTTGTCAGGTAATTGATCTTGTTGTATCGGTGGATTTTTGTACGATAATTCTTATCTTGTCACGCACGTTCTCAAAATTCGTTGACGCGTGAGATAAAGCGCGCGTTCCGACGTGCTTCTTCGGGATCGAACCAGATGAAAACGCGGCCCAGAAACGACTCCGATTATAATTGGTATTTCTTCGATAAACTCGAAATCTCGCTCGATAATCGCTTCGACGAGACGACTTCTGCCTCCGAAGACGCTTCGATTTGTAGAGAGTTTTCTTAGCGACGAGAGTTTGTTCGCAATATCGCGACGTTCTCACGTTTCGTCAGTAAAATATATCGCAGTACGCGAATTTTGTATAAAATGAAAAATTTATTTCCGAAGAAAAGAAGATGAAGAGTATAAAAAATATTCAACTTGTTTTTAAACACAAAAATCAAATATCACGTTTAAAAAATATTCATTTTACAATCCAAACGTTGCGCGATTTTACATTTCGGAGTAAAAATTCGCGAGGTTTATTTGCGACGCGCTCTTTCCGCGGAAAGATCTGTTGGAAACGCTCTGCGGTCTTAACCCTTCCGCGTCTTGCCGGTTGGTGCGTACAAACCGCGAGGTTTCTTCTCGCAAAAAAAAATAAAAAACCAGCGACGTGGACCAGCGAGAGTTGACGAGCGGGATTGATCCGAGTGGGATAATTGGCGCTGTTAAGCACGTTCGATCGGCTGCTGTTGCTGCTGCTGCTGCAGGTGAATGAATCTCGACTCTCACGGTTCACGTTCGCCTCTTTAGTCTGTCCATCGACCCTAACTAGCTATTTATATACGCTCGCCTCTGTGGTCGTGCCACTGGTATCTACCGCTCCGCTGACGTACTCGCGCGCATCGCTACTAGTGCACGCGCGTGAGTTTTGCATTTCCGAGATTCACCCCCTTGTGCGTGCGTGCGTGCGCGTCGTCGCGCGCGCGCGCGCCCAATTATAAGCATTCGGGACCTTCTACAATAAGATATTAGTAATAAATCAGAAATCAGAAGTAAGAAATTGACCAATCACAGACAAATTACAGAAGAATAATCGTTACGACCAAGTGAGCGCGTCTTTATTCAAAGAAAACGCGCGGCGAATATTACGTCGTGCACGTGAAAATATATACGAGCATTACGCGGCATTCCGCGACGCGTTCTTCCCGCTGCGAGGATCCGAGGACGATTGTGCACACACACGCACACACATTCGCGCGCTCACAGGCCGCGGTCTCTCCGTTTTGCGGCACATCCTTCGATTAATTTCAGTGACACGCGGTATCCGTCTCTTTCCCTCGGCTCGTTGAAAAATTTAATTACGTTTAATTGAAGCTTCCGCGCGCGCGAGCGCGCGTGTTAATTTTATTTTTTCCAAATAGAAAGAAAGTTTTCGCGTTTGACGTTTATTACTGAGATGAAAAAAATATCTCGGTCTAAATACCGCGTCGCCTAAATGCCGCGTAAATTCAATTCTTTTGTTCTAAGCGAAGTGTCGTTTTCTATACACAGCGAGCGGAAATAGGAACGATGCCTGGCCGCGTTCGAGCTCGTTTGTCATTATATTGTTCGTCGCGCGCTCGTTCGCTTCGTAAACGACGACCGCGTCTTCCGCGTGTATTCTTAAGCTTTATGCTTTTCAACACACGCGCGCACACGCACACATACACACGTGGAGTGGAAAGCGCGATATTCTATCGATATGTAGAAACGACATACTTTACGCGCTAATGACGCAACGAAAGCTGGTCGGTGGCAACGAGAGCAGCCGTTTTATTTATTGCGTTGTACAAACAACGCGCGGTCTCGATCGGCGCGGAAATCGTCGTCGGAAAATTGCAAAGGAGTAACATTTTTAACGAACGCGCGAATATCGCACGCGCGCTTCGCGACGCGAAGAAGATCGACCACGCCTCTCCTCTCCTCGCGGTTTTGTCGCTCCCTTTTTTACGCTCCCGTTCTATATCTGTATGCAAAAAGAAGCAACGAGTCCGAGAAATGGTCGGGGAAACGGCGCGCGGATTTGGCGCGAAGCCGCACGATAAACGCGAAATCGCGCGCGCGCATTGATGACTCGCTCGCGGCACATAATCTCATTGATTTCTCTATATCTCCGTTTCGAATTCTCATTTTGTTTTCGATATCTCGTCGATCCTAGCAGCTCGTCGGAGATGCGCGCGAATCGGTGCGAGCGCGACGTCGAAGAAAAACACTACGACGCGACTCCAAGACTCGTTCGTAAAAAAGTTTTCCACAATCGTTCGGCAATCTCGCGCGTGCAACGCAGGAGTGTTTTCCGCTTTCCAGAGAAATTCCATTAAAATAAACTTCCTAATTGTGACGAGCGCGTCGCGGAATTTAAACGTAATTTCGAGACCCGGCTCTTTAGTTCGTTCTAAATTCGTGCTACAAAAGGAGCAATCGCGTCGCGACGCGCCGACGAGAAACGTGGATTTACGCTGGCTGGAGCGGCTGATAAATTGTCGTCGTCGTCGTCTCGAACGCGCTTGCATGCAAGAAAAGTCTATTTATTTACTCGAAATTTTTGCTCTCTCTCTCTCGCTCTCTCTTTAATCAAGCGAGTAATTCTCGCGTTAAATCACAGCGACGCACAGTAGTGGAAGAAATCACGACTCTCGCACGCAGCTTTTCGTTCGTTTGCGTATGCAATGCGCGCGTCTGCTGATTTCAGCGCTTAAAGGATCTATCGAACGTGTAAGCTCCTAGCCGAGACTTGGTGCGAGTCTCATGGCGCGTCTGCTTTTGATGTCGGTTATTTTTGTTGAGACTCATGCGGAGATTCGCCGAGATAATTCCTCCTAGCCGGCGCGATTTATCCGAGAGAGAGAGAGTGCGAGACGCGCGCGCGAGATTATATAAAATTCGCTCTGCTGCTGCGTGGATTCCGCGGCTTCGCCTTTTTTTTTTTTCCGCACCGGATATCCCCGTCTCATCTTCTCTCGAGAAGAGTAAATCGGGCAATGAGACGCGCGCAAAGAAAGACGACGCGCGAGTTTGCCGCGCGAATTCCATTCCGCGCGGTAGAGAGAAACCACGCTGGTAATTATTCGCCATCTGGCAAATGCGGGATTTAAATAAGAAAAAAAACAACGGATCCCGATGAATTCGCGTCAATGCCGCGTCGTAATGAATCGATCGGGTAATTAAACCGCGGTAATTAAAACGCAGTGAGATTACCGAGCAAATAATTAAACGCTCATCGAGGGTCACACAAGTAGCGTTTGTTTCCGATCCGATCGATTAAAACGAACAACGCAGCCGAGATCTTTTTATTCGATATATCACGACAACAAAGCTCACACGTAAGATCGTAAGATAAAGCTCTCTCGTTAGATCGCCGTCGTATCGGAACTTTTATGCTCGTCGCATAGCTGACGCCGAGACGAGGCCGATGTCACGTACATCGTGTCCAAAATTGTCGCTGTACTATTGTATACAGTGCACACGGAAATCACTAATGTGAAACTTGTATTCCTCACGCGCATGCGCGCGCTTCGATGCGCGACAAACAAAGACGTGTCAGGAAGTAGCATCGGCTTCCTTTCGTCGAAAGCTGCGCGAAAAATATTTTCGGCCACGTGCCCGTTAATCGGACTCGCATTGTTCCTTTATTACGTGACAATAAATAAATGAATTAAAAACCAAATTAAAATTACGAAAGAAATAAATATTTCAATTTGATGAATGTAAGTTTTTTGTAACGCGTAAGATTCGCTGAACAAGCAGATTGATCGGATGAATGAGAAGCACGTGTGGGAGTTTTGCGCGCGGAATTTCATCCCCGAATTCATCATAATCCCCATTATGCAGATTCGCCGACGCCGCCGTTACGTCACGGTAACGCTCACCACCCATGCGGAAGTTACGTGAGTTACGTGTGGGCGAAATGGTAATTTAGAGACAACGACGACGACGACGACGACGACGACGACGACGACGACGGCGGAAAGTCGCGCTCTCGGCGCGTGCACGCGTGTCGTGCGTGCGTATAGCGCATTTTGAATGGGGAACAATGACGCGAGCGGTTATTGTGTTGGGCGTGCGTGTATCTTCGGTAATAAAAGAGCGCGGTGGTTCGATGAACTTGGGAGATACTTTTGTATCCCGTGCGGGAGACGGCGGCGGGTTTTGCATGCGCGTTGATTTATCGCTCGCGCGCTCCGCTTCATCTTATTTTTCGGACACCGAGAACAACGAGCCGCTCTTCTCTCTTTAACGCCTTATCTTCGCGTGAGCCACGCAGAAACGTGGTCGTCGTCGTCGTCGCTGAGTTTCTCGACGTTTTTGTTTTTCCCGGTTTTTTTTCCGAGAAGTGAAACTGTGCGACGACGTAAGTAAATATCGAAACTCGAATGTACAGGCAATTAAATTTTATTTTCTCCTCGACACAATTTATTGACTCGTCGCACTTCGGTTATTTATCGACGCGAGTAATCGATAAAGAAAAAAATGTTAGCTTTAGATTATTTTTTACTTCCTTATTGCTCGCGCGTTTACACGAGTGTTCACGCGCATATTTGATTAGAAAAAAAAAAAAAAAAAAAAAAAAAAAAAAGTATGTCTAACGGGGATTCTCTTGATGCGCGCGAGCGGAGTTTTATCTGCATATAACACGCCGTAAATACACAGTTGAGCGAGAACATAAAATTCTATCTCTTTCCGGAATGCGCGGAGTCAAAGTTTGCGCGAGTTATGCGCACAACCGCGCGATTGACAATCATCGGCGTTAATGATCTTCGCCGACACGCGCGGGCCACCGATAAAGTTCGACACGCCTTTTTATCGCGCGGTCGGTCAGTCGCGAATAAATTGACTCTCGCGCGCGCGTTGCTCGTAAATTCTTACAAGCTGTCATACTACGCACTAATTAGCATTATTTATCTCATTCGCAAAACGGCGCGCGCGCGCGTTAATCGGTCCGAATTCGCTGGCAAAAATTAAATTTATCGCGCAAACTTTTGACGACGAGACATTCAGAGAAATTCACATATTCGCCAATTAGCAATTTATATTTAATTTATTTTTGCGGTTAAATTTTCCCAAGGACTCTTGATGTTTGTGCGTAAAATCCTGTCACACATAGCGCGAATTTCTCGCTCTCTAAAGAAATTTCTCCTCGATGTTCATTTGTCTTACGAACTCACTCATTTATTTTTATTTTGTGTACTTGTGTAGTTTGTTAAAAATTTAGTTACTTATATTTGTAGCATTTTCCAAAAAAAGTTTTTTTCTCTGTAAAATAGATTTTTAGCATTTTTATGTCATCTTTATCAATTATTTCTCTTTGCACTGTCGCAAAGGGGATTATTATATTTTGTTATTTTGCCGCGAAAGTTAAGAGGATTAACTCGACCAAACCTGATTGCCGTCGGAAAGAGATCGAACGGCTGAAACAACGTTGCATATTAATGTTTTCATTGTCGGCCGCCGTCGTTGTTGGCCGTGCGGGGAGCATATTAATACGCGAGGCGATAATCAGCGCGGGGCCAGCGACTGTGTGGCAGGAAGGGCTTTGGCGATAAGTCATGCGATAAATCAAACGAGTGGCGTGAAAGAATGAAGAATCATCGCGCGCGCAACATTGTCACACGCCAGACCGGATGGCGTGTGCGCAATCGTGCGTCTGGTACACACTTGATGGCGCGGCAACAAGTTCAAGGACGTTGTTGCGCAGCACTCTCGTGAAGTCGCGGGAAAATTGTCGCGGAAAAGCTCTCGTGCAAGTTGACATAACACGCGAGTGAAAGAGTCACGCGAACTGGAAGCACGACATGTTCGCGAACGTTTTTAATTTCAAACAATGATGGAAAACTGAAATTACTGGCAAATCGCTGTCGGTGCGACGCTCGTGCGTAATATTTTCCCTTCTTTTTCCGATGGAGGGGGAGAATATTATGCGAGTCCACGACGGTGACACGCGGGAACGACGACCGCAAAATCGATAACTCGATATCCACGCCGCAGAGCCCTCGGCACGAGCGGGCGCGACGAGGAAAGGAGATAAATAGCCGCGCGGAGTGGGAAACACGCGTCGCTCGTGAGGAGGGTCGAGGTCCTTATGTGCCCACCCGGTGCCGATTTGCATCCGAGACTCGCTGGCTAAACGCGAGCGAGAGGGTTCCTCTCTTTTCGTTAGAGCACGTAGTATCGAGTGGGAAAGGAAGGGGAGGTTATATCTCGGATCAGAAGAGAGGGTCGAAGAGCTCGAGGGTCGGACGATAATACCTCTCCGGGAATTTCGCCTCGAGCTTTTCTTCGTGCGCAACACGCTGCGAGTAAATGTTATTTTAAACATCGCGAACGGCGAAGCGAAAATTGATAAAACGTCTAGTCGAGGCTAAGAAGAAGAAGACGACGTCTTGCTTCTCTGACATTTTCTTGCAAGACGATAAACCAAAATATCAGACAATATATTTGGTCTTTTATTTTTTATCTTACGATCGAATATTCTAATTAAGTTGATTTCCGCGTATTGATTCGTCGCGAACTGCGAAGTGTCGCGGAAAATCGAGGCGTGCGCGCGCTCGTTTCCTGCCATTTTTCTTCACGGTACTCACATTCCGAGTCCGTCCGGGATATGAAGATTACGCGCGTGCCGAGAATTCCGTTGACAGTCGGGAGAAACGGAATCAAACGCGCAGCGGAATTCCAACCGATCGTGTCCGAACGAAAAACTTGGTTGAGTTTCGAATTAGCCGTGAAGTGGACATGAAGTGTGACCTCGACGCGAAGGCACGCCGAAGATTCTTTTTTTCTCGGAACGAAGTGCGCCCTTTCGTTCTTTCATTTTACCGCCGGTTCATCCGTTACATCCCGACAACAACAAAGTACGCGTGAATCATATCCATTATTATCTAATTCAAACGATTGAGGAACGAGAGAGATCGTCGAGAACGATTTCTTCCTCCGTGCCTTCGCGCGAAAGAAGAATTTGAATAATTTCTTTTCTCGGAAGTTCACAAATTTCTCGTCTTCCTTTCCTTTCATCTTCTCGTGACATCTGGACAGTCTTTTTTTTTTTTTTTTTGTTTTGAAACCGTTACGTCTCGTGAAACGATCGTATTGCGATCCAATTTGATTTACCGAAGTAGAATGTTTGGAACTTTGGGCGGGGGAGATTATTTCTCTTCTCGGAACGAAAGCCCTTTCTTTCCACCTTCGTCATCCGTTTATAGCCGCGTTTAGTAACGTCCCGTCATGTTTAAAAACCGTCACGTGTCACGAGAAGAAACGCCTTGCATGAATCATGCAAGATGCGTTTAATACGTTTCTTTCTCGCTTAATTGCGGCGATATTAGAATAGGTGCGTAACTCGATTTAAAACGCACGCACACACACGTCACGTTTAATCCCGTAATAAATTTAATCTGACAAAAAAGAAAAAAATTGCACAACGTACGAGTCTTTTCGGGTTAAAATTTGTCTGGCGCGTTTTCGATAAATCGTTCGCGAAAGTCGAAAAATAAACGTCAGTTGACAATCGCGTTTCAGCACGGCGGATTTCAAATTCTCCCGGAATAGATGTCTGTTTATGCGCGAACGTGTGATCGATCGAAACCATCCTTTAGTGCACTTTTGACCTCGGCTATTCGCGGTTGCCGTATTTGGAACAGTTTTTACTTATTCAAGAATCTCTCGTATTGGCGAGCACACACATACACACACATCTCTCAACGTGAAAGACCCGCAATCCGACGTGCATTAATTATTCGCGCGAAGCTGGAATTCAGCAGCGAGATGTCGCGGTGGGAAATCGTGTCTTCTCGAACACACACACACACACACATACACACAGAGACAATTTTACGTGCCTGGTACAGTGAACTCTCTCCGGGCACTATTTTCGGACGCGACCTATCATTCGTTTTCCGATGAGATCGGATGGCTTCCATACACGTTGACCGAATGCGATCGACCAAATGCATTTTAAACGCGTCCGTCCATTTCCAAGCGACGGGGTTCATATACGCGGGGGTGAAATAATCCGCAATTTGCGTCGTTACAAATGACACTCCGCCGACTTGGGACAGGTATATGCAAATGTTCCGGAATGGTCAGATACGGCGTGTCTCCCTCGACGTCCGTCGGCATATATTCCGGTTGCAGGAAGCGCGCGGTGCGACGTGTGTGTGTGCGTGCGCCGCGCACGTTCGAAAATGGGGTTGCTGCAACTATCTCAACGGTATCGGACGGGGAGAGTTGCACGACCCTCAGGGCTGCATCTAATATATCGTGGGATTTCGCACGGGAGGGGAACTGTCTCGCGAACGACCGAAACGAATTGATAGAACGAGGCGGGGTGAGTGTAAAATACACCGCTTGCTGTAATGAAGCGCGTTATAGAGTAGACGTTTCCTGTATTACAGTTTTTTGAACCGAGATTTTTTACGGAGAATTGCGATGCGCGCGATTACTTTTTATCGCTTTGCTTTGCATAAAAGTGAAATAAACGAGAAGCTGTATGTAAATTCATGAACATTTGCATAGATTGGAAAATATTGGAAATTTGATAAGCCACGAACAATTACGCTGACAAAGGCAAATACGTAACAACGAGGACAGACACGATATAAAGGGAAGATAAACAGATTCGTGCAATACGCTCTTGTATTTGCGAGGTCATTAATTAACGCAAACACGTTTATTGAGACGTAAAAGAGTAATTTGTTAAATTAATTTAGCAAATCTACTTATTAGACCATGTGTAACGCGAGCATCCGTTGGGAATGCGTTCTATCCTGCGCGAGGAGGTCGTTGAGGCGCACGTCCGTCCCTTTTAATGTTCAGGCTTGAATTCACGTCAAAGTTATTCCGCGAGTTTTGCCGCTCCTCTCCCGACCAAGTTAGAGAATCGTTTATCTGTTTCTCCAACAAGAAAACCTCCTGTTGGTGGTCGAACACACCGTGTGTCGCGCGCTGAAAAAATATCGCAATATCATTTGCGACCGGTGTGTGTTGTTTGAACGGCGGCGAGACGCTCTTCCGCGCGTCAATATTTCATTCAAACCGAATTTATTCGAACCGCGAGATCGAATTAATCGCTGAAAAACTCGTCTGCGGTTGTAATGCGAAAAAAAAAAATAATAATAATAATCGCACGTGTTCAATTAACGAAAAATAAAGCCGATGTTGAGCGACGTGATTTAATTGCGCTTTGCTTTATCGACGATATTTTTTTTTTTTTTTTTTTTTTTTCGACAGAATATGCAGGTCGAGTTACTGACGTATATACATTTGCGGTCTTCGCGATACGCCCGGCGACCCGCCTTGTGTGTGATACATGTTTGTCAAGTTAATTAAATTAATGCCGTAAGTAGCGTCAGTTTGCGTGCGCGGTCTCTCTGCATCGGTGGGAAATACACCGCGCCTCGGGGGCTGCCAAGTCTCTCTTGGTAGCCAGAGATTCACGCTCGAGTGCCTCGAACTCAACGTGAAAACCTTGAACTATATATTGCCATATCACAACGCTATATGCGCGCAAATTTTTCCGCAGAGAGAAACAAACACGCCGCTCCGTTGCTCCACCTCTCCCCCCGCGCGTTTTTTCATTTCAAGATAAAGTCAGAGACACGAACAAAATCCACGAAATCCAGTCTTCCTCTTAGTATTTTTTTCTTTCGAGAAAACTTTGCGAAAATTAAAATTTTCATTAAACTCAGAATCTTCGAGTTTGCGAAGTTCCCTTGTTAGCAACAACCTTTCTTTTCCCAAGTACAATTTTCATAAAAACACTACAGAGTTATAATTGATTATCCGTCATCTTTTCAATCTTCCTCAAAGACGCGCGCGCGAGTCTAACGCGCGTTAAACGTCTCGCTTACAAAATTCCCGCGCTCGTTATTACAACGGATTCCATCGCGGACGTTCTCCCCGGCGCGTCGCGTCCACGGGGCCCCCTCGGCGGCGGCGGGCGCAACGCGGCGCAGTGCTCAGAGCACGCACAGCAGGCAGACCAGTCCACGCAGGGGTTGCAGGAAGTTGGTAGGGGGACGAAAAGCGAAGGGAGGGCTAGAAAGGTCTGGTGTGGAGGGAGCCGCCGCAGCGGGGAAGAGACGCCGGGCGTCGCAGCCTGCCGCACCCAGAGCAAAGCGCCTGCTCCCCTTGAACCGGCAAAACCGTATACCCTGACGACGACGACAACGGCGACGCCGCTGCCGCCGACGCGCGTCGTCCACGCTGTTGCTAGGCGCGCGCTTCTCCGTCGATTTTCATACCGACGCCCACCGACGCCGGGCTATCTCGTCCCGTTCGCATAACGACGCCGCACGAAAATCCGGGACCTTCGAGCGAGTCAAGGTCGCCGCGCGTCGAGCTACCCGGGGTTGTTACTCTGTTATTGTTGGAAGTTGCGCGTCGCGACGCGCGGATGTTGTGACGTGATTTTTTTTTCTTTCAACGCGTGAAGATCGAGCTAGTGCGGCAGAGTTAGTGATGTGCGCGTGCAAATAGGAGAAGGGATGAGAGCTTTCGTTGGAGAGAGCGGATAAAAGTTAATTGGGGAGGTAATCTCGAAAAAAGGGAGAGATGGTCGCGCGATTGAAGAGAAAGAGAGCTTGAAAAAAAAAAAGAAGACGTGAAAGGGGGCTTTTGTAAATGACTCGTTTAGCGAGGAGTGCTCTTTGAGTTATTGTTGTTGTTGTTCTGTCTGAAAGCCGAGGGAAGAGAGAAATTAGCACGTGAAAAGAGAAGAGAGATTCGTTTTTTTAATTTTAGGGACTTGATTCCCTCTCTGTAATTACGCTCTCGTGCAAGTACCATCTGTGATACATTATCTTCATTAAAAAAAAAAAAAAAAAGAAGAGTTATTAGTAATTTCTGAAGAGAACTTAGAGAAGAGTTTTTTCAGTAATTTCTGAAGGGCTTTAAAAAAAAATATCGCAAATAAAAACGTGTGCGGAAAATTTCGGAAGATCGTTTCGCGCGTTTCTAGGAAGCGCGAGCTAGGAAGTGTGTGTTTCGGACGTGGACTCCTGGTGTCGGTGGGTGACCCGATGATGAGCGGTGGACAATTTCGTAGCGCGATGTCAAGGTTGCACGACCTTGCTTCGATCGACTTCGAAATTTCGTGAAAGATCGGTCGTATCGCGCGATTTGATATCGCGCAATTTCTTCCGTTCTGTAATCTGATTACCGGTATCGTGTGTCACTCGCTGGCGTTTTCAACAATGGCTCTTCCAGAAGCGCGGAAACTTGTTGTTTGTAATCACTGGATTTTATCCGCAGATACCCAGAAACATTCACACGTTAAACAAGAAAGTTGATGATCCGCAATTTTCCATCTTTCTCTTGCAATCGGTACATTTTTTTTTGACATTTGCAATCGTCGCAGATATCGTCAAAAGGGACGCGAACAAACAGCGAGGGAAACTATATTTTTTATCTTCTCGAGAATATTAATAATACGCATTTGTTTGCTCAAAGTGCAATCTTCTTCATCGTCGAGCGACTCGAGTACTTGCCGATATTCAGGGAGGGAGAGGGGCATAATAGCTTCTGAGAGATTCCACCTCTCTTGAATTTTTTTGTTTTTTCAACGATATCGCTACCCGGGAAGCACTTGACTCACTGCTCCTATTGGTCCAATTTGGAGTTCTTACCGCAAGACGATCTCTCGAACTACTCGAGAGTTCAGCGGCCCGTATAGTTTCAATTCGCATTCCTGGTTCGCGGTAACGCTCCGCGTTTTTACGGGATGTACGTAGGCGTAAGTTCGCGGTAATAAGATTTTACGACGGCCGGGAACGAGCGGCCTCGCCGCGGGTTTTGAGACCAAGCGTCACATACATATATGAGAATTAATAAAAATTCACAGACAAGGACTCTCGGAACACACGCACGATATAGGAGGTACTGTTCGAGACTCCGTCCGAGAGTCGTCTCGAAACCATTAACTCAAGCTCGGGGAAACTCTTCGTTAACAATCTAACGCTCTTGCGGTCTGAACGGTCAATGCCCGAACAAAACAAAGGGTTATCGCCCGCTCTCCGACCGCAAAGGGTTAACTTGACGAAGTTACGAAGTAGTTTTTGCTGTTTTTGAAAGTGCGTAAGTCAAAACTGACCTTATGTTTTATTCGGCGAAATTTAAATTTCATCGAGCGACGCGCATTATCGTGTGAAGACTCGAAATAAAATACAAACCTCGAGTTAAAAAAAAAAAAAAAATTGATACTGCAATTGTTTCAGTAATGTGTACAAAAATACCGGTTGCTTTCGTATCACGGGTTCCTGTTTTGAATTCGATAGCGGCAGGGAAGAGAGTTTCACTGCGGCGGAGGGCTGCAGTGACTGCGGGAGGACAGGCAGCAAGCAGGGGCAGGTTTAGGCGGTGTCCCGCAGTTTGGGGTAGGTTAGGTACGCGGCTCGCGCGCGCGTCCGCTGCACGCGATGTTCTTATCAGTCGCGAAGTTTCTTGCCAAGACAGCGGAACGTTTCCTCTCGTCCGGGCGATATATATATATATATATATACCGCAAGTAGATATATATTAGATATATATACCGCGATACATACGACGTTAGTTTGACCGTCGGGGAAGGGAATTCGCGCTATCTCGTTTCCCCGAGAATGGTCGTGTCGCTCGTAAAACCGCGATTGAACGGATCTAGATTGTGCATTATTCAAATTGACACAAGACGCAAAAGGGGAGGGTTTATCGGTTCAGATCGCACTTTCGCTCCGAACACTTTGTGTGTAACTTGTTGCTGATCTCATCGTCTCGAGGACAGTCTCTCGGGACCGATGTTTTCTTTTTTTTTTTTTTCGATCGAAAAATTCGAGGAATTGTATAAAGGAAAAAAAATACAAAGCATTAATCATCATTATCTTATCGTATCGACTCTGTGTTGTGTAGACGCGCAGTCACATCGTGCTTATCTTCGCGAAATGCGATTAGGCGTAACAATATCATCCGGATAATCATCAGCGGAAGAACAAGACGTCGAAAGAGAGAGAGAGAAAACACAGAGTGCAGGATCGTTGGTCGAAGGAGAGAGGACACGCGCAGGAGGACGCGGTCCTTTGGTGCACCTGTCGCCCGACTGTTTGTGCCCGAACGTATCGATTCGACGAGAATCGAACACGACGAGAGGTGAAGCGAACGAGAGAAACGGGACGAAAATTCACGGCAATAAACGGAGAGTTTATCCGGCCCGGATGTCCGTTTAATTTCGCATCTCACAGGACGACGCGCGAAAAAACCTTCTTTCTCTTTCTCGTCTCGTCCGCCGATACAATTTCGTCTCGCGGTATACAACAAAAGCTGCGAAACGATCGATCGCCTGAACGCACCGTCGAAAAAAGAACTTCGCACGGGAATTGTCGGGAGATTCGTCTGTCTCCGGACCGTCCCCTTTCCGTCCGTGATCACGTGGTGATCTTCGTCTTCCTTCTCCCCCCGTGTCCTACTAACGTGAGACTCATGACAAATGGTGGGTGATGATAAGTGACCCACCGGTTTCGAATGAAGTGGTTTTAGGATGATGGTGGAGCGTGTCGAGGATCACCTCTTCATGTATCGACGCCCCGTCTACCGCGTCTTCCAGTACCTCGAGACTGAGTAAGTATCCCCCGTCAGTGTCGCGCGTGCTGCGAGACATTTAATTATTCGCGCTTGAAGAAGAGAAAAAACCCATTAAAAAAATACTGTAAAAAAAAATAACAAATGTTTGAGAAACGATTCACATCGCGCGCGCACGAATAAATCTACGGAGTTTTGCGTAAAAAGAATCGAGATCTATTCGCGGAAGAGGAAAATAGGGAAGAGAAATAGCGAAGGAAGGAATCGGTTTCTTTTTTTTTTTTTTTTGCTCGCCGTCAGATACAGATACTCGTTTGCACTTCTTTACGGCCGTGTAAGCGAGCGCCTCCGCGAATCGATCTATTTGCGTTTACAACTCGTCCAACAGATCCCGATGTTTATTCCCGTAAAGAGAAGATCGTTGCGAAGAATTATATCTCCTCGATCGAGGAGAGGAGGGGGAGGGAAGAACTGGAATCTTCCCCTTGTTATGTCGATGGCGCCGGGTAACCATAGCGAAATTGGCGCCATCGACCTCGCTCTGCTCTCGCTCGCAATCGCTCGCTAATTGACACTGTTATATTTCTCCAACTTGTTGTCCGAGCTTCTGACACGTCATTTTTCTTACAATGTTTTCAATTTCTTCACGCGTGTCATAATTTTTGTTTTTTGAACACTGAAAAATTAAATCAATCGAATATTTTTCCCGATTTGAATTCGCGCGGAATCCCCTTCGGGAAGTGATTGTCAAATCTCTCGCGCGACAAAATACGGAAAAAATTTCAGTTTCTCAATTAATTTCTGTTTCGAACGTGCGGAGAGATTGCGAGAAAATTCGCATAAGGCGCGAAATGTGGCAAAGAACAACGACAATTGGGAGAAATAGTTGTTATGCGCGTGGAAATGAGAAAAGTTCTCGGAATTCCGGGTGGGACGCGGCCAAGGGGAGAACTTTCGAAAGACGTCACACGAGTGGCGACAGCGGGAGGGCTACCCGTCCCCGGGAATCTACTCAAGTCCCGGTAATGCGTGAAACGAGAGGGAATTATCGCTGTTTGCGAATTTCCCATTACGAAGATTACCTCGGCCTCATCGTCTCGGTTTCCTACGGATTCGTCTGATTAATTAATGCTCGTTAATCGCGTTTTGCGCGAGCCCAACTTGGTTCCGATCAGTGTTTCGCGGATAATCTCGAAGTCTTAAACGACCGTAAAACTACGGAAAGTAGTTTCGAACGGACTTTTCTCTTTAATCTCGCTAATTATCATTTTATCGCGACCTCTTTTTTTTTTTATCGCCAATTCGCTTTTATTTGTTGTCGTGCATCGACCGGGGGAAGAGGAGACACGTTTGTTATATTCCGGCGCGGTTCAACGGCCCGTTAATTTTAGAATCTGGAAGTATCACGTCTTTTACGCCGCACGAGAATCTTCGTGCACAATCTTCGATTTTATGAGTCTCCTACAGACGCGCTCAAATTAATTGCCAATTTCTCGCGTGTTGCGTTTCGAGCGCCCAATTTACACGTCGCGCGATTCACTCTCTCCTCATTTTCTTAATCGCGAAGAACAAGAAGAAAGCGCAATAGTGGATTATCTTGTTTACGTTTGTAAACGCTCGCCTGCATTTACGCGATAAAATTTTATCGATTTTTTCTTTTTTTTTTTTTTTTTTTTTTTTTTTACGTTGACGGCGAAATTCTCGACGCGCAGTCATGTAATCGGAATTCGGCCTATTTAAAGCGGCTTCAACCGGATTCGAAAGGATCGTCGGTCAATCAAAATTGCGATGCAAATTCGTGTATGTTCGAAAAAACAACCGGTCGTTTTCGAACTCTACTTATTCTTCTCGTCGTCGGAGCCTGCCGTTTTTCTCGTATCTCTTCATATCCTGCAAAACTGTCGTAACTCAGGATTAAACGCGATGTTCTCGTAAACGCGGGATCGTATTTCAAGATTCCGCGCTTCGATAGCGCCCCGTTCTTTCGATTCTTAGGCGAGCAGGTGCTGCAATTCTCGCGTGTGTAATTTATTTATTTTTTTTTAATTTTGAAATTCATTCGCGCGATATGTCCGCGATTTCACGTGTTTTTTGTCAAAAAAAAAAAAAAAAAAATGTTCGCGTAGGAAGCGCAGGAGGAAAACTTTCTAAACTTATTCGCACGAGGTATCGAGGAAACGCACCGGAGCGATTAATTAGCACGTAATTAGCATTTACTTTTAATTATGCCGTACGTTTCTAGATCGACGGTGAATTGACGTTCGTTTTCTTCCCCGACTATGTCGGACGGGAAAAAAAACTTTTATGGAACACCGTCCTTCCCGTGTTGCCATTTGATATCCACTTCTTATCCAAGGCTGCGGCAATGTAATATGGGTTAATATACAAGCGAATCTTCGGGGAGAGAGAGAGAGAGAGACGCGAACAACGTCTCTCGGGAGCGTAAAACGAAACTTAACCCAAATGTATTTTCGATCGAGGCGTATCTAAATTGCTTTTCACGCGGGAAGATATTTTCACCCCCATCTCGTGTTTCTCCGATACAAAGAATATGCGCCGATAACGGCGACGACATAACACAGTCGAATGTGCGCCGCAGTTGTAAAAAAATTTATTTATATACGCGCAATTCGATCTTGAAGATCCAAACACGTTGCTCTCTGAAAAATTGATAGTTGCGCGCCGCAAATGTTTCTTCTCCGTATTTTAAAATGAGATCACACGTTCGCCGTGTAATTCAAGATCAAAATACTCGCACGAGCTCTCGAAATAAACCGCAAAATGTGCGAGATATACATACAAACAATCGCGACAAGCGCATTACCTCGCGCACGAAAGTTGATAAAACAGACACACAGCGAACCTCGCGCGGACGAAAGAGAGCGGCGATTAAAACCGGTAAGTAACTTCCGTCCACGCATGAGAGACGACGAGCCGATGTGTTTGCTTCTCCTGCGCGTGAATTAGAACGCGTCGACGAGAAACACGTTGCAGATCCGCACGTGGTGCAAACTTTTGCACCACGGATCGATCGCGCGCCGCGCATGACTCTTTGAAATCTAACTCGTTATCCGGCTGATTGTTATGACATGATTCGCCATCTCGCGCGAATTTTTTATTTTATTATTATCATCACGAGCTATTGCGAATTAGGTCGCGGCGACGAGGGACACGATCCAAAGCGCGAGGCCATTTTTTTTTTTTTTTTTATTCCGCTGACCACATTTGAGAAACTCGTCGCGGCCCCAAGCAGTCTGCGCGCGATCGGCGGTGCTCGAATCCGTGGCGATACCGGAATCGTCACGCCGCGGCGAACACGCGGCAATGCCTCTAGAAATTTGCCGCGTCCCACGCGCAAACACACCCGCGGGAGGAGAGACACACGCGCGACGAGGATAGAAGAAAGAAAAAAGCCGCGAGCCGGGAGAAGAGAACGGGCAAGTCGCCCGTTGAAGAGGCGATCGGTTATAGTCTCTTCTCGGCACTGCGAACGCGCGCACGCATCGAATAAGAGCTCGATAGGGTGGTGGTGCGTGTGTATGTGTTTCCGATAATTCAGGGCGGCGCGCCAAAGAGCCGAGGGATGCATATTTCATTTTCGAGAGTGGTCTTCGGACGCGCCACCGAATCGACGTCACATCCGATCGCGATCGCGTTTGGGCAGAGCGCCAATGTACGAAGTGCATGCACAGTTCGGCGACGTGGAAAATAAAGAGAAAAAGAAGAATATTACGGTTATTTTCCCCGATATCCTCGTGTAAACGCAAATCATCGTTTGTATCCGCCGTATCTGTCGCGTGTGTGCGGAGATAGAACTGCAGAGAGACGCGAAAATACGTTCGGAAAGTAAAATTTTCTCTTCGCTTTTTTGCATCGAATGAAAATTTATATTCAGTGAGTGCGGCAGATAAAAGGAAATTAAACGTGAGCTGAAGCAAAAATTGTTTCGCGACGAACTCGCGGAGATTGAATTTAATTTGAAAAAAAAAACGAAGAAAGAACTTGGTAATCTGAAAAATTATGACCGTTTGATCGTGTCGAGAGAGAGAGAGAAAGAGAGAGAGAGAGAGAGAGAGAGCAAAGCCGGCGGGATCTCGTGGCCTACGTGTCGCGCTTCGAATCTCGACTCCTTCGGGAAAAATACGAAGGGAAGTGCGCTCGTGAGACGCGCGAGGAAGGGATGCACGCGCGAGAAACAATGGAGACGAGACAGCAAGGGTTTGCTTTGCTCTCTGGGCTATCTCGGCTGCGACGATTCCTACAGTCCGGACACGTTAGGAACGTGGAAATTTCATAAGGTGTCATGCGCGAGGTAAAAGCACACGTCGAAAAACATTTTCCGTTGCAGCGGGAATTCTCTAATCGACTCGAATTTATTTCGTTCTCCCTCTTCTCTCTCCTTCCCTCTTAACATTTATCGTCAATCTAAATGTGCGCTAATTTTGTTAATTGGACTATCTTCGCATCGAAGCTGAATTTAATTTAATTCAATCTATATTCCGATTAAATACGTAAATTGATAGAATATGTGATTGATGTGAAATACCGAACTGCTAAATATTTAATTAGTATATCGATAAACATTTTAAATGACTCGGTTGTTCGCGAGGGAGAATGAAAAACAGGGAGGAGCGGAATGTTTGTTGCAGATGAGAGAACGCGTGAAGTCACACGCGCACCTATCGTAGATTAAGACACAAAGTGCATTTGCATCGCGTTTTCCGCGCGTGACTTCACACGCGGATGCTATTTATCGGACGATGCAGGAGCGCGATAGAGAAAGTATTAGTGAAAGGTAAAGGCGATGGTGGTTGTGTGGGCGATAGTCGCAGGTGCGTTTGAGGTATTCACACCGGGTCAGAGAGTTACGCCGCGACCTACTCTTTTTTTTTCGCTCCCGTTCGCATTAGCAATTCACACTGTTGTGTTGATTCCTCTTTGTCTCCGCGTTCTCCGTCTCCGACACAACCTTTGATCAAATGTCAGGTGACGCAAACACGTCGCTCTTGAGAATCTTGCGCTTAACGCGATCCTTCGCACGCGTGTTAAGAGGAAATTCCTTGAATGTCATACGCGAACCGCGAACGGTGGTGATGTTCAAGGAAATCAATTCGAGAGAATATTTTTTATTCGAGAAAATTAATTAAAATTAAATTAAGACTGAATTAAAATTTTTCTAACGCGAAAAGATACGGCAGATTTTTACAATACATATTTTATATGTTCCGATTTTTTCTTCTGCGCACATGAGCTGATTAAAAAAAAAAAAAAAAAAAAAGTTAGGTGATAAATAAATTTGTTCCCTCACATCCTGTTTGACGCGTTCCTTGTTTTTCGACGAGGAATATAATCACGGGAATACAATCTACATTAATTACTAGTACACCACGTAAGTAGTTATTTTTATACCCGGTCGTACGACTTCGATTGCACTAAGCTGATATACGTTAGTTTGCGCGCGCGTACGACATATCGCTTTATTTTCATACTACGAGTATACCTTTCGATATTTCTACCTTCGCGCACAAGGCGGGCCGTAAATAAACAAGTCCACACGAGTTACACCCGTGTGCGTGTTGCAATTCGTAAGCTTTGTAATTAACTTCCGACAACTGCGTAGAAAAAAATTGAATTGTGCGTCGACTCGTGTCGTCTTTATTTATTTATTTATTTTTTTTTGTTATTATTTGACCAAGTCGTAATAATAATTTTTATTGCGCTGTCACGGAACGCGCGAATTGCGCAATATTATTGTGCGAGATTTCTCTTCAAAGCGAGACGAGCCTATCACAGTTGCGCGCAACAGTATATATCGGATCCGTTTCTCATGCTTCTATACTCGTGCGAGCCGCGTCCGTGATGATTTACGGACACGACCGTGTCGGATTACTCGGCCGCCGGTCGCACGACGTTATGGATCGGTGTAACGTTACCGAGGAACCGGGTGAACTTTCGCGCATAAATTGATATCGGCAACTCGCGCGGACTTTTCTATGACAGCGCACTTGATCGAAATCCGTTTTCCTCTCCCGCAAACGCCATGTCGAAAATTTTTATCTTAGAGTCCGACCCGTCAAAGGAGCGAAAGTAAACGTGTCTCTTTGCGCGCAATTTCTAAAACAAACGTCACGTCGTCGCGACGTACGGAGCAAAAACTGACCGACGACAGATTGACCCGAACGTCATCGCAGCAGCCGGCGGCAATCGTGACTCGACCTGTTCCGATAAAACGACAATCAGATGCGACAATTCGATTTGCCGCGCCGCGTTTTTGCGACCGTTGTCGCGCTCGCGATTTTTCTTGCGCACAGTTCGCCGGTCACGTTAACGTCTGAAAACGTTAACGTCGCTCGGTTTCGCAAGAACGAATGTTGTTAGAATGCAACGACCAGCGCGCAGTGTAGTGAGACTTGTGCATTGCTCGTTGCGGCCGCGGCGACGATGCGTACGTCCGCGCGTATTTTTCCGAGTGAAACAAAATTGTCCGGAGGAAAAATCGCGGAAATCGCGTGAAGATAGTTTTATTGCGATTTCCGCAGGAAGCAAAATGCGTTATTTAAGAAATTTTAATACAATCTACGATCTTTTTTAATTTCTTCTGAGAATTCTAGAAAATTTTCGTCCACTGTGAAATTCGTCACAGTGTCGCTTAGTTAAAAACCATCTCGGCATAAACAAATAATCGATTTTTCAACATCGAAGAAGAGAACGCAATTGCTCGTTTAAAAATACGCGGTTTAAATAAAAATCTCGAACTCGCCGTTTTTCCCGCGACACAGAATTTCGAGAAGAACGTTTTCTCTGAACGGAGATCCTTTTTGTTTTTTTTGCAGCCATGAGGGAATGAGCACTGGAGCGGGAGATGGAGGTGGAGGAAGCGTCGGAGGTGTCCAGAGCAGCGGCGGTGGTAGGAATACACCGCCGCACGGCTCGCCCACCCCCATGGACAAGGCGACCTTAAAAGTCCATCTTCCCAACGGTAAGTTATCCCGGGGATAGCTCATCAAAAAAGAACGCTCTTTTGTGACGCGCGTTAGTCGAGAAAATAAAGGATTAACTTTCCGCAAGGAAAGGCGATGTAGTTGTCCTCTCGCAATTTCACGGGGCGAGCAAACATCGCTCCATGGTCTCCGCTTTATTTCCGACGTATTTTCCGATATTGACAAAAAGTAAGATGTGTGTAAAAAAAAAGAGTTTTTATCGCAATTAATTATTATTAATTATTATTTTGTCATGTAACTTTCGATAATATAAAAATTTAATTTAATTTTAATTTTCGCGAACCAATTTTCTTGCAAAAAAAAACAAAATTCGCGAATAAAAGCACAAAAATGTAATTTTGTGATTTAATAAAGGTGGCTTCAATGTCGTCAAGTTCGGCGACGCCATCGACGTGAAAGGCATTATTTCTCTGGTAACTAGTCGACTGGCCGTTGGCACCAGACACTATCGGAACCTTTACGCAATGAGACTTCATCATCCCGGATCCGGAGAGAGTTATTGGTTGCATCAGGACACAACAATGTATCAGGTACACAATGTATAACTCGATATGTGCGCGCGTACGCAATATCCAGCATCGATCGGTGCGTTCACATTTCTCTCGCAATTTCCTCGATATGCGTGTGTGTATGTTCAGGTGCAAGAGAAGTACGAGCGGAAGCATCCGCACTGCGAATGGAGGTACGAGCTCCGCGTACGTTATCTTCCTCAAAACCTGAACGATCTCTACGAGAAGGACAAGGTCACGTTTTACTATTATTACGATCAGGTGAGACGATCGAACTGACTTTTTACTCGAACGGTCTTGAGTTCAAAAAAAAAAAAAAAGAACAAATTTCAAACTACCCGAACATTCTATTCCACAATCAGGTGCGAAACGATTACCTGCTGGCGAATCACTCAGCTCTGGATCAGGAAGTGGCGGTTCAGCTCTGCTGCCTGGAGATTCGCTATTTCTTCAAGGACATGCCGCAAATCGCTCTGGACAAGAAAAGCAATCTGGAATACCTGGAGCGCGAGGTAATGGCTTCTCGGCAAATGCCGCGTGACGATAATAAATTCGATTTGTAAAATCCCGAATAGCTATTTGCGTCCGCGTTTTCCTCTTCGTTACGTATATACGCGAGCGAAACAATCATCACATCGTCGTCTTTTCTCGCAGGTCGGTTTACACAAGTTCTTGCCGCGCTCCGTTCTAAACGGGATGAAACCGAAAGCGCTCAGGAAATTGATACAACAGCACTTCAAGAAGGTGGCGGCGCTCACCGAGCTCGAGTGCATGTTTAAATTCTTCGATCTGTTGCGCGCTTACTACCGATTCGATCAGGAGAGATTCATATGCGCCCTAGGGGTGAGCGATGCTCTTAATCTAACGAAGGCGAAGGAATTATTACTTCTCGCGTTTCTTTTAATGCGTTACACTTGTAATTTTAACTTGTAATTTTTTTTTTTTTTTAATTCCTAGTCAAGTTGGTCCATACCCGTGGAGCTAGTTATCGGACCGGACTTGGGTATATCTTACATGGCTCATCGGGGCGGAACAGTGGTGAGTCTTACAGATTTATAAAAAAAAAAAAAAAACCACGAGCGAGAAAGATTTCGCGCGATTTTCCGACGAAACGCGACGGTTTTGATTACAGCCGACCAGAATGGCAGAGTTCTCGCAGATACAGTCTATTCAGACGCTGGTGTCGGACTGTAAAGAGCACGCGAAAGCGTGCATCAAGCTGAGGGTCGCCGGCGCGGCGGAGACTCTCAGCATCACGTGCTCTAGTCTGGATCAGGCGGAGAGTCTCGCGGACCTGATCGACGGATATTGCAGACTGGTTACGGGCAGCAACACCTCGTTGTGGAACAGAAAAGGTAAAGGGACGTTATTGTTGTCGCCGCGCGAGACAAAATTGCAATAAAATTCATTCCCCGACTGTTTTGTAAATTATTTGACACTCGTACATTAATTAATATTGACACATTGTGTTACGTTTTTGTTGTTTTCTCATTTTTTATTCGCAAGCTGGATCGTGGAAGAATTATCCTTGTCCGTGCAAAGGTAAACAAACGAAAGGATATATTGTTCTGATTGAATGTTATGTCGTTTGTGTATTGGTTTTGTTACAATGCGGTAAAAAAAAAAAAATGCGACTTATTTTACAATCACAACAGACGCGCAACCGCCGAAGTACAGACAAGATGGTGCCGGCAGTCCGGAACGTGGAGAAAAGAACGCGGGCAAAACCGGGACTATTTTATCCGAAGATTATGCGGAGATTGTCGACGAAGAGGGAGATTATTCGACGCCAGCTAGTAAGTGCCTGTTTATCATACTAATGTGATAAATATTTATGTATCTCCTATTTAAACTTGTTTTGAAAAAAAATGTAAATTTAAGTATGTTAATTTAAATTCTGTTTCGAGTACTTCTGTGATGTATTTGATTAATTTCTCCGCAGCTCGAGATTACGAGATAGTCCGAAACCAAGTGGAACTGGGCGAAATTATAGGAGAAGGTCAATTCGGTAACGTTCACAAGGGATCGTACAAGGGAAGAGACGGTCAGACCATCGCCGTTGCCGTTAAGACCTGCAAGGTCGACGCGGATCTCGCCACCGCCGAGAAGTTCCTCGAAGAAGCTTGTACGTGTGTGAAAAATCTCTCTTTAATTAAAAAAATTAAACATATTTCTACAGAATATAATTTATATCAAATTTCAGATATTATGCAGCAGTTCGAGCATCCGCACATCATCAGGTTGATCGGAGTTTGTTCGGAGGCGCCGATTTGGCTCGTGATGGAATTAGCCAGACTCGGAGAGATGCGCGCTTATCTACAGTCCAACAAGCACCGTTTAGACCTCGCCACACTTCTGTTGTACACGTTCCAATTGAGCACTGCCTTGTCGTATCTTGAAAGCAAGAAATTTGTACACAGGTAACTAACGAGTCCGCTTGTTGCTCGCGGAGCGTTGCACATTACAGTTTATAACGTTCTTATTGTAGAGACATCGCTGCGAGAAACGTGCTGGTCTCGTCGCACACTTGCGTCAAATTAGCGGATTTTGGCCTTAGCAGATGGGTGGAGGATCAAAGTTATTACACCGCGAGCAAGTGTAAACTGCCAATTAAGTGGATGGCGCCAGAGAGTATAAACTTTCGAAGATTTACTACTTCGTCTGACGTTTGGATGTTCGGTTAGTATCTTGTTTTATCGACATTCTTGAATTTTTTTTTGTCGTAAGACGCAACGCGTGAAACGTAATTATTGTTTCAGGTGTGTGCATGTGGGAAATTTTAATGTTAGGCGTAAAACCATTCCAAGGTGTGAAGAATAACGAAGTGATACGCAAGCTGGAGAACGGAGAAAGACTCGCGCTTCCCAATCATTGCCCGCCGCGATTATACTCCCTGATGTCTCTGTGCTGGAGTTACGAACCCAGCAAGAGACCGACGTTCAAGGAGATTAGAGAAACTTTGCAGTGAGTAATTTAAAGCTTACTTTGTGAATTTTAATCGAACAATTCCGTTGAATATTTTTGTATCTTATGTGTCTCGTTAAATTATAGCGAGATTTTGTTAGAAGAGAAGCATCAGCAGCAAGAAACGATGAGACGAGAAAACAGAAGAGTGCAAGCCATGTCCTGGGGTACGTCGTTATCTCTCGAGTTTTATATCAAGATATATGTTACAACAAACATAAGTTTAATCGATAGTTTAACAAAAAAAAAAAAACTAACTTACCACAGGTACAGACGATGTGCCGCCACCAAAGCCTTCCCGGCAGCCGCAAAACACGACGGAGCAATCACTTCTGTCCGCAGCGCCGGTCTCCACATACATCGTAGCGCAGAGTCCCGAGGTTCTCGCGCAACTCCTCAAGGACAATCAAGCCAGAGGGGTATGTCCCTCCGTGTACACAACACCCGCGTCTCCTTTCAACACGCTGGCGGTACAGTTCCAGGACGAGGATCAGGTCCTGACCACCGCCCTCGTGTCCGATCTGCCTTTTTTCGATCCCGCGCTCTCCGAACCGCCGTCTCTCGTCACGCACGACACCACTCTGTCGGGCGGCGATTCGATCCTGTCCGACACCACTCTAGACTCCCTCGATTCTTCCGACACTCCTCTCATGTCGAGCCTCAGCATTTCAGACACGGCAGCGCAGACGCAGTCGCCCGCCGTCAACCGCAAGCAGCAGAAGGTTAAAGAGATGCAAAACTTGTACGCGGTTAGCTCGAAGGTGATGAGTAACGTCACGGGGGATCTGTACTCCCCCGTGCAGAAATTCTCCGTGTCCAACGCCGTGCCGCTGTCTACCGCGGTCGCGCCCGCCACGGTTGCAGGCGGCAGTGTCTGCGGCGAGATATACGGACCGGTCGCTAGTTTCACCCAGAGTTCAGCTATTGTTGGTAATCTTAGTCAGAGCGCTAGTATAGGCGGTAATTACGGCGAGAATCCCGGGAACTTCGGTCCTAGTAGTTTGAGCGGTAGTGTTATAATATCAGATAGTAATAGTCAAACGCAATTATTCACTGGGGGTAGCTCGCACGCTCAAAGCCAACCGATTAATCATGGTAACTTTGCGTCTACTAACAATGCAAGCCAGGTGTTTGCAAGTGGTGGTGGTGGTGCTGGTGCTGGTGGAGGTGGTGCTGCTGCTACTGCTGCTGTTGTTGTTCAGAATACAAATAGCGCGCAAAGTGCTGGCGTTAGTGGTGGTAGCGGTAACGTTGTGTACGCTCGCAACGTTAGCTCGACGAATGCCGCTGGTACTGCGTCGAACACGGAATGTTTGTACGGTCCGGTTCTCAAGTTCCGCGCGCAGACTGCTCAGCAGCCTCAGACCGCGGCAACCGATTTGATGACCGCCAGCGCGATGGCCGGATTTTACGGTCAGGCCGGCAGGAACAACCTGCCTGTGGTACAGAATATACAATCGCAGTCGATGTATCCGCAAAATTACGCGCATCAACAGATCTACTCGAATATCGCTCAACCGGGACAGGCCATGTACGTGTCGCAGATGCAACACGTGCAGAACGTCGCGCGACAAAACGCCGTTTCCCAAGCCGTGACGTACGCGGTCATACATCATACGAATCAGCAACAGTCTCAACCGAGTAGCGTGAATCCGATTTACACAGCTCACGCCACTTCCGTGTCGGTGGTTCAAGCGCAAAAGGTGCACGTTCCGAATTACGCTCAGCAGCAGGCTCAGACTGCGATCAGCAGCCAGCCGGTGATGTGTCAGGTGACAGGCGCGAATCAAGCGGCGAGTGTTGGAGTGATACAGGCCTCTTCCGTTCCGTCGCACTTTATTACGGCGTCTTCCGCGATGCAGCAGCAGAATATTCATCCGGCCGGTTACATGACGGATCAGCAACAACCGAGTTCTCTTCGTTCGATAGATCAGGTGCATATCGGCAATATAATGACGAACGTTGCCGGTGCGCATCAGCAACAGCCTCAGATGGCCAGTAGTGTCGCGAAGACAGGAAACGTGCCGCAAATGGTGACGGGCGTCGCTAAGATCACCATGTTCACGACGCCGCAAAAGCAAGAAGAACAGTTGACGAGCTCGACAGACGGCACTCTCTCCGGCTCGCTCATCTCTTCCGCTGTTAGCGACAGCACCATGTCGTCTAGTAGCTCGATGACGGAGGAGGCACAACAAGATCAGGTTTGACCATGCCTCCTAGGAATGTGAAACAAAAACGCATCTTACATATTATTTGCAACGTCACATCTTGGTTTGGTTTTGTTTACCTGGTCCGCGACACTTCCGCAACATGTACATTGCTGCACCTAAGTTACAAGTTGGTTGTATACGTACTATGTGCTTGTGTATACATACAAATGAAATTTTCCACTTTGTTGCGATGTATGTATAATCGAGTAAAAGACTCTTTTAGCGGAAATTTCCTGACTCACCGTTGAGTAGGCTAATAATGTTTGCATGAAGAATGGATGTCGCTGATGTATTTGCTACAGTAATCGATTTTAAATTGCATGTAGCGAGTAAAAACAAAAGGAAATGCACACTACCTCTGTTTTAAATTTATTTGCATCTCAAGAAATATGCATCTCTTTAATTTTTACTGTACATATACATACATGCGGTATATACATATGACGTTTATATAAATATTTGTACATTTATATATAAATTTTTGTACAAACAAACTTAGTTTACGATGTTATTTGGTGATAAAGACTCGGAATGGAATTCTAATGTAATACTGGGGTTTTTGTTTGTTATTTTAGAGGAACATGGTGCATTCGCAGTTATTCGACAATCCAACATCTGACAATTTCAATAGTGGCATTGACGACGAGCAGAAGTTGTTGGAGCAACGGTTACTGGAGCAGCAACGACAGTCTGAAGAAGACAGTCGTTGGCTCGCGAGAGAAGAGGTATGTAGTTTTGCTCACACACTTTCAAAGTTATTTTGCATTACCGTTATTTGACTTATATTTAAATTACTTTTGTTTTTCTTTGTCACGAAACAGAAACGTTTATCGATTGCAACGAGCGGTGATGAAAGTGCTAGTCCCCCGGTTCCGCGATCAGTTACGCAGTCACCAAGTCACGAAGCTCACTCCGCCAATACCGGCTCTCTCGGTTCGGACAAGAGTTCCGAGAAGATAATCGTAGTAAAGGTGATGCAAATTTTTAATCTCAAACATTACGCGAATGACTCGACCTAAGTAAAATACTGATTTTGTTTCTTTTCGCAGAAAATGGAACCTACACCCACTGCGGATTTGGACAGAACTAATGATAAAGTATATGACTGCACGACGAGTGTTGTTCGTGCAATTATGTCACTGTCACAAGGTGAGAATATAAGATCGAAAATGATGTTCTAAAAATTATAAGAAGAACAATATTGAAAAAAATGTAATGATAATTGTGCAAATATTAATTGCAGGTGTTCAACAGAGCAAGGCTGATCAGTATTTAGAACTAGTACGTAGAGTAGGTATCGAATTAAGAGCGTTACTGTCCTCTGTGGATGTTCTCGTAGAGATATTGCCAATATCCGCGCATCGCGAAGTCGAAATGGCGCATAAGGTATTAAGCAAGGATATGGCGGAACTCGTAACTGCCATGAAACTGGCGCAAAACTACAGTGCCACTACATTGGACGCTGAATATCGAAAGTAATTGTCTTTCTTTTGTTAATTTATTTTCATATCACAAAGAATTAAAATCGTGACGTTTCTTTCAGGGGAATGCTTTCCGCGGCTCATATCTTAGCAATGGACGCGAAGAATCTCTTAGACGTGATCGATTCGATTCGCATACGTTATCCGTACGTGGACAGTCAGATTTGCCAACGGCAGAGCGACGTTAGCAGAACGCGAGAATCCACGCCGGAAAATCGCATTCGTTCGAGTCAATCGGGGGAGCATTTTCTAAGGAGAAGTCAGTCGACCGAACGACAAGAGACGACCTTCAGACAAAGCCAAAGCGGTGATCTGTTGCACAGGATGGGTCAGTCGGTGGATCGATCTTCACAAGTAAGAGTTAAATCACGTCATTAAAGTTATTGCACTGTTTAAAATTCACGTAAACTTTGTGTAAAACCGTTTCTAAACCGTCTGGCTTAGAAACGGCAAACAATTATTAAAATATAAATATATAATTTAAAAATAAATTAAAATTGTGCGTGTAACTGTGTTACAGGGAAGTCTGTCCGACCTCAGCAGCAGCTTAGAGAGAAGACACAACATAGTAACCAACAGTCTCGAACGTAACTCAACAGCGAGGCGACAAATGGTCACCAACAGTCTGGAAAGGAAGAGACCCTCATTGACGTGTAGCCCGGGGCCTATGAATAATTCCGTTAATTTGCCGCCCATGGTACCGGTAACTTGCAACTTGGTTCAGACTGTGAGTCCCGTTATACATCCGAGCCAGTCGGTTTCTACGGGTGTCAATCAGCAAACGGTATTTACAACCAACAGTAAAACCACATGCGAGACCCCGATAAATGACAGCTAACAATGAGGTGCCTTGAACTGAGGTAAAATGACGATTTTCTCTCGATATTTTCTCGCTATAAAAGTGTGAGTATTTGAATAACGGTAATTTTTGGTTTTCTAAACGTAACTGATTCCAGGACTACTTCGGAGATTACCGCTTGTGTACATAGACAACATCCTATCAAGTTACCTCGTGTATACACTTACACGAATACTTCAACAATCTGAGATCTGGTATTTGTGCTTTTTAGCTCTTTTTAACATTCAATTACGCAGACACTTTATATATAATATAAATATATATCTAAGCGTACTTATAGATAGGACAGTATTCATTAGTTGTAGCAGCAATAGGAGGATTTATGAGTCACAGCTATACATAAATAAAACCACTCCAAAGCTTTAGGATTACTAGGATTACTGTTTGTTACACGTGTAATAAGAAGACGCGCAAAGTTACGGTTTTGTCGCAACTGTAGACGGTATGTAGGTACGTTTACATTCGTCAATATCGATATTACTAAGTGTGAGAAAAAAAAAGATTTTATTTTTTATTTTCGTTGTTCGATTGTTTTCGAAATTGCGAGGTGAAATTCCTGCGCTCTTAGCAAATTGATTTCTGATCTGTGTCACATCTTGGATCATCGGCTGACACGCGGTCACACGTGCGATTGCATTTTAGAATTGCGTATATATAAATGTACATTTGAACGCGCGCGCAATATTTTTTTTTTCGTCAAAAAAGAATATCGTGCGCGTATGTTTCTTTTTTTACTTTTATTTTAGATCGTAACCCGACAACGTTGGTTTTTTAACGCGAGTTCGTAAATTTCATAGTCTATTTCTTACATGTAGAAGTGCTGCGGCAAGTTATAGTGTAAAAAAAAAATCATGGACTGAATGTTATTTCTATTATAGATAATTATTTAAATAATTCACACCGGTTTGCAACACACGATTTGTATAAGAGATGTTTTTTATAAAAAAAAAAAAAAAAGAGCGCGACAACCATTTTTCAACACACGGCGAGTCAGTTCCTACGAAATATTTTTATCCTTTTTGCATAAAGAGAGTAGCTGATATTCTAGTAGTCTGATCGACGCAGTTTTTGCAACGATATGTGCATTTCTATAAAATCTCTCTAAAATATACTTGGCGAAAGTGAAAAAATCCAATATAGTTGATAAAAGCAAATATAATATTCCATTTCGCACATATCTCTTTGTGTTCCTGGGGAAAAAGAAAATTCCATCTACACGCAAGATACGTTCTCGTCATTCTGAAATGTTATATAATCGCTGTATCTTACACACGTATTGTTGTAATTGGCATGAGAACGTATACAAGATCTTCATAGTTTGTAAATTGTAAATTTGATATCCCAAAAAAAAAACAAAAAACAAAAAAAACGGTATGTGGCTTTAAAGATTCATGTGCCAAGACATGCTTATATACGCTCGAAAAAAAAATACTATTAACAATAATATATGTATGTTGTAAATCTATCGATACAAAAAGGAGTTGCTATCTAATCCCAGGAACTCGTAATGAGTGTTTATATATAATTACTGGCTTTCCAAAAAATACGTCAAAAGATGCTTCTTTTACATTCACATCAGAAACATACTCTTCACACAACTGAGATGTTTTTACTTACAAAAACACACTAACGTTATTAATTGACGACCTAACCATTTTTTATAGAACTTTTTTTTTTATCACTTTTGCTGCGAATTGAATTAAAATGCACTAGTGAAAATAATTTTAGAACATTTACAATAGCGTAACGTATACAATCTTAAATATTTATTTGATAAAAAGAAGTATAGCGTGTTATGAAGAATTGATGAGAAGCTTTTACCGTATGTAAAAATCTTATTTCTTGTTCAATCATTTTTTTGCAAAAATGAATTTTCTACAAAATTTTTGTACTTTTGTCAGATTCCTTGATGTCATGTTCATAGACGAATTGTATATTCTCTCTGTCATCATATCGACATGGTGTACAAGTATTTAATTTCATTATTTCTCTCTCTCATACACATATGATTCATGGCGATGTTATATTCGACATATGTAGATTGAATTAAAAAACAATCTATAAATTATTTACTCAATTATATACTGTTGACAAATGTTATATTTATATAAATATATATATATAACGTCAGATATTAATGAAAAATTTGATTTGGGTAATAGCAAAATGCTTTTACTGCGATTCTTATAGTCATCGGCGTAAAAGCTAATTTGTGGCTATTAAAGTCGACGAGTATTCTCTAACATTAAGTCTTTCGTGGTGGATGAATGAGCGAGACGATAATAATGTATCACCAATGTAATCAGCGTTACATTAGTGAAACAAAAAGGTAAAAAGACGATAAAAAAAAAAAAAATAAATAAATCATGTGTAACTTCTCTCTCATTTTCTCTTAAACAATATTTATAACTTGTGTAAATGTAACTATATGTATCATGATCACATGCAAAATAAACTGCGCAAATGATTTCAATATTACAAACACTCTGCGAACACCGTCCTGTTTACAAGACAAAGTGGGGAATTCGAACATATGAAAAATCACATGTCACTTGCCGTGTTTTGACCCATAATATTTTATCCCATTTTTGGTCGAACTTCTGGCGTACTTCGTCAGAAGTGCGTTAACAGTGACATTGTCTTTTGTGAAACGACTGAAATGATTATTTAAGATTGAAACAAGTATTTTTCTTTTTTTTTTTCTATTATTTGAAGTAAGAAAAAAGTATTTTCTTTTTTTGTTTTTACTTACACAATGTAAGGCGTGATCTCCTCGACGGTCCACTTGTCTTTGTATTGAAACAGTTCATTGAGCCTGTCGTGAATGTTGTTGGGCAAGTCCTTTTCCGGACACGACACGATCTCTTTCTGCATCTTTGAAGCGTCGTATATCACCAGAGCTAATCCGCGCAAATATTCTTCTCTCGGCTGCATCTCTGCACGAGATCGTAAATGCAAAATTATAAAAGTTTTCTCTCAACACACAAGTATCACAGATACTTTCAAGCTTGTTAATTACGTACTTTCGGGACATCCAATCTTCCATGATTCCATGAATTCGCTGTACTCGGTGCGAGGCAAAGCGGCAAGAAGAATTTTTGCTATCATGGTGCAGCATTTTCTTTCATCGTATCTGTTGTACATGGAGAAAAATTTGCGAATTTTATATTTTAAATTTCTATTAATTCTGATTACAACAATAAGATGTTGCAAAATGCATTAATAGAATTCCTACTTGTACAAGGGGAAACCATCAGTCTTTGTTTTTGTGCTTCTTTCTGTGTATGCTTTAAATATAACATCGAACACTGGTTTGTAAATGAGCTCCTTTAGACATTCGTACGTGTCTTCTTTATCTACTTCGTCAAGTTCCCAAGACTGTTCCCCGAAATAATCCAGCATCAGATTCAGACTTCGTGCTTCCACATCGAATGATATCAGACGCAAGTAGCCTTTTTAGTATACAGGAAGCGAAGTTTGTAATTGAACATTTATAAAAATAGCAGATGATTTATCGCACAAAGCAATATTTTTACCACTTATGTCAGCTATTAAGAAATCAGTCAGAGCCTGTTTCAATTCGTGATCGCTGATCTGCAGCTCGCTTTGCAATCTTTCCCAATTGTACAGCGTCTTGGGATCTATTGTGGATTCATATTCCAATCCGTTAAAAGCGGACGAATTGAGGAAAGTAGACAGATTTGCCAGATTAGGTTTGGTTTCTCTCACCTTGAACATGTAAACAAGGAAAAAAAATGGTTTAGTAACAAGTATTTGATATTTTCTCCCATTCAAATCATTTGACTGCTGCAAATACCTCGTAATACGAGTTAAATATCTTCGTGATGGTTTTACTCTCCACAATTCTCTCGGTTGCTTCCTGCGTACTCGTTGCTTGACTCAGTTTCAAGTTTGGTACCAGCAGCCACGAATTCGATATCTCCGCTTCCTTGACCTCGTACGTCCGAGTGCTCGTGCACAACATAGCTTCGTCTTGTTTGGTACCGCGAAACGACACTCTGTTATCATAAAATCATATCGCGTCATCACTCTCTATTCTGCAGAATTGCGTTTGTTAGTGGCCGGAACAGATTCTATTTACAAACTCCATCTATCTAATTGCAAAACTACATACGTGTCTCCTTTGTTCAGCTCTTCCAATATGTGCTCGTTGACCTCCAGCAACATCAAGTTATCAGATTTGTGTGCCGCGGAGTACAAGCTTTGCGTGACGATATTTAAATCGGTCTCCTTGAAAGTAGCCAGTTCCAAAAGCTGGCATACGTTCTCTTTCGTGCGGACGTTCCTTGACAAAAAAAAAACAAAATCATTGTAAGCAAAATTAAAATTTCCTTGCTGCATGTTGTGCGCGTTTAGTTACCTTTCATCCTCACATTCCATGTTTAGACCCTCCATGTTTCTGACTTTGTAAATATCTCCTTTTACGTTTGTTTTTCACATACTTGCTCCTTTCAAGGAGAGAACGAATCGAGCGCGGCAAAAGATAGCACGTGTTATTTACCGCGTACCGCTAGATGGCGTTCACAAATGTCAGAACTGCCAATCGAATGCAAACCTTCGCGTGGGTTGGCACCCGTGAAGGAAACCAAATTTGATTGGACGATCGTGCCGGAGGTGAGAATGGTTTCCGATTGGCGTAGCGCGTCGTGCGGCACCGTTCGTCCTAGTCGATGTCGAGCAATTTGTAAATACATTCTTTTATTACATAATATTTTTCGGTGAAATAACCGGCGAAAAATCGGAGCGAGAAATCTCGAAAATCGGCGTCGCGCGCGGCAAAGAAAGAAAAGCTGACGCGCGTGGTGTGTGTGGCCACGCGGGATCGCGATTTCCGGCTAGTTTCCAGAAGCGCGGAATGGCGTTGAGATCGATTTGCCGGTTGTCAATTGATTCGACCTTCGGGCGGTCGAGCCATTTCGTAGCCACCGCCCGCCCGAGTCGACCGTCCTTCGTCACGCTCGCACGAGAGTTCGCCTCAGCTGCAAAAAACATGGCACTGCCACGCGTTTTCTTCGATATGACCGCGGACGACAAGCCCGTCGGTCGCATCGTGATGGAGGTGAGCGGAAAATAGCGTATGTTTGCGTTGTAAGGTCCGATCGATCCCGTGGCATCGAATCGCGGCACGTCCGCGAGTCCGCCGACCATGCCTGGCCATCTTGATTTTCCCTGCCGGGAGGTCCGGTATTCTTGCGACTCACCGGGATCACGTTTCGTTCGACGACGACTCGGCGATTGTCGAACAATTCGTCGAACAATCGATGCGCGCGATAAGAAAATACGGATTGGCGTTCGTCGTCGACAAACGCGGTTTCGCGGTAATTTGTAATAATTGGCATGGGGGTTTTGTACCTGCATCGTTTTTGCGATGCGTCATGGTCGAGCGAACCGCTCGCGGCACGCGCTGTGGCCATCGCGTAATTTTCCATTGACCTTATAGGAACACCGGCCGGTATGCCGGCCAAACAGTGCCGCAAACGTGTAAAATTCTGCTTGCAGCTCGAACAGAATTTTACACGTGATTCGGAAAAGCGAATTTATTTCAAGGAAGCTCGTAAGATCGTCAGATAACGCTGTTGTGTTTGATAAGGAAGTGAAAAACACGCGGAAAGTTGCAGCGCATTCCTGATTGTTTTCATGATATGCAGATAAAGTAACTTTTACACTCCAATTTTTTTTCTTGTCAAAGATAATAAATTGATGGTAGGGGATTTATATAAGTATGTTGAATAATTTGCAAATATATGAAATAATTTGTTTTATATATAGAAAAACAATGTCTTGCTCAATATTTTTTAAAATAACTTCAATAATATTCTTTTAAATTAATTATATTCATAAATGTAGAGTATTATAAACTATATACTTTCTAACATTTGCCACGAGATGTGTAAATAATGTCTATAATTCTTCAGAGTCATGATAATGAACTTTGTTTTCTCATGTATTGCAGCCTTATGCAACACACATGTTTTTTTCTTCTTGTGCTTCCTAAGATAACAGTTTTGATTATTTAAACAAATAATTTGTATTAACATGTACAAACAGATAAGAAGTATTTATTGAATTATTTATTCTGGTTTTCAGTTGAGGAAAGATGTCGTTCCTAAGACAGCAGAGAACTTTCGTGCCCTGTGCACCGGAGAAAAGGGTTTCGGTTACAAGGGTAGCAGCTTCCATAGGGTGATTCCTAATTTCATGTGCCAGGGTGGTGATTTTACTAATCACAACGGCACCGGTGGCAAATCTATTTATGGGACCAGGTTTGAAGATGAAAACTTCAAGCTGACTCATACCGAGCCTGGCATTCTCTCTATGGCTAATGCCGGCCCCAACACCAACGGCAGCCAGTTCTTTATCACGAGTGCCAAAACCAGTTGGCTCGACGGAAAACATGTTGTATTTGGCAAGGTTGTTGAAGGAATGGATGTAGTTAGAAAGGTGTGTTTCAATACTTTAGCAATATCGCATATTTTTTCTTAGTGAAAAGCTGTTTATGTAAATATTGTTTCTTACATTCGACGAAATTGAACAATAATTTTTTTCTTTTTCAGTTGGAAGCGATGGGTTCCCAGAGCGGCAAGACTTCCAAAAAGATCATAATAGCGAACTGTGGAGAGTTGTAGATCGACTAGACACCATAATAACTTGCATTTTTTATTTAGCTGTTGCATACCTACTTGCTGTCTTTATTGCCCTTCATTATCATTGGTCACGATTCTCTTGTCTCGATGCTGATAATGCGTTTTTCCGATTGCGTACGGAGACGAAAAATTTGGACACGACGAAGACGACAAAAAACAAAGTAACCTGCATTGATACTTTTGTTTTTAAGACAAGATGTGGACAAAAAAAAAAAAAAAAAAAAATCTGTTGCAGTTTTTCTATTTGAAGGAACTTTTCTACTTTTTTTTCTTTTTTTTTAATCAGAGAAATAGTTTGCAGTGTGCGATCGTAAATTCGTTTTTTTTTTCTAAAGATCTTACAGACTTAGCACTCGCGTTGTTCTTTCGCTTTGTTGCTACAAGCCAGTAATATTCGTGCGTTTCCTTGTAAATCCATATTCTTCCACGAATACACTCGCTTCGTATCGCTGAGTGATGGCAAAATAAAAAAAAAATAAAAATAAAAAAAAACCAAAAAAATAAAAGACATGCAATGAGCTCAAATTTCTCCGTACCAACCTTCGTACCTTAGTGAGTGTTAAGAATACAAAGGATCTTCAATACTAGATAGACATTCTAGAGTTTAAAGTCAATGATTAATTCCAGTGTGTTAACTAATGCATTTCTCTCTTCGGCGTTTGTATTGTGCATTTTTTGAAACATTGATATACATGTACGTACATCACAAATTAGATGAATTCTCATTGTATGTTTTTATAAATGTACACCGTTTCCTTTACCGAGTAAAGAAAGTAAAAACAAAAAAAAAAAACCAAACGTGTTTGCTTGTCATAATATGCAAGTAATGCATGAGAACGATAATATCTTACTCTGTAATACGACACCAATCATGTTGAAAATTATAGTTGCAACAGTCTGAATAGTTCCGATTTCTTAACAATAAAATTGTTTTCAGAAAGAACCAATTTGCGTGTGTGTGTGTGTGTGTCTTCAACTTATCCAGATCACCATCTTCTCAAAAATCATCCAGTTGAACATAAAAATCTCAGAAAACATTTTCCTACATGACAAATATGCTATGTAATATTTTTAATTAATTGTTAAGTAATTTGCAACGTAACATTTGTTATGACTATCTGTTCTGTTCACTTTGTAAAAAAGAATGAGAAAAAGCAGCTGTCAAACTTGCCAAAGTCCATGAAAGAAGTTTAGAATTTTGAAATTATGCGCGCTACAAAATTTTCTAGCGCACACGTTTGTGTTGCGCATGCTCGCTTCGAACGAACTCTGTTGACATAACAGATTTTCTAACCTCGGAAACGTTGCTTTTTCTAATCTCGGAAGGAATTTATGTGTGAGAAATAATATGTAAAAGAAATTCGAACGCAAATTGGAGACATCGCGCTTGATCAAGCGCACTGACTTGTTTCAAAACAGAAGTTTCAACGGTCAAAAATTTTTTCCAGAGACAATTTTTAACTTTCAAACTCTTCTCTATGATTTTTATCAAAATCCAGGAGCAGGTGACTGTAACATATTTGCGATGAAGACTTTGAACAACGTAAATGTACAAAAAGCAACAGGTAACACTGATTACGATTTTACATTGTTGACTGAAGCACAGGTGATTTGTTCATCAAGAAAATAATCTGACATCTTATCTTACTGATCTACAGTAAAGTTGCAACGTAATTGTCGCAGCGTGCTGAAGATTCACCTGTGTCCCCAATGCGGATCTCATTTCGATCGCGCTTCCCAACTTGATTATCATCATCGAAGCATACATCTAGGAGAGCGATCTCACATATGCCAGATATGCGAAAAGGGTTTCTTTCGCAAGGCGGACCTGCGTACTCACTTGAACATCCATTTGGGAACAAATTTTTACATATGTGAGGTCTGTGGAAGGAAGTTCAGTCATGTGTCCAATCTCATAAGGCACTGCAGAATGCATACAGGTAAAATATGAAAACATATGAAAGTGTGTATGACAACTAGAGATAAAGCAAGTGTCATTGTTTTTGTTTGCACGCAGGAATCAAGCCGTACTCGTGCTCCATTTGTGACAAGCATTTCACGCAAATTTCCTCACTGGCAAGGCACAAACAAATGATACACGGAATACCAAAGGAAACTGCGCAACAGTATTGCAATCCTAGTCTCATAAGAAAACATCAATCATCATCTAGCAATGAAGTATTGAAAGAAAATAAGGTGATGAGAACTGCTAAGAGAATTGTACTTTTGTTTATTTAAATGAACAGGAAGTGTGTGATAACTTCTGTTTTTCTTTGTCTGATGCAGGATCAGCAGTTTGCTGAGATCGCGGAAAGACTTGGATTCATTGACGTGTCGATGAGTAAGACAACTACTTCAAATTCCGTTTACGATACATTCACCAATCACGAACAAACGCAATTCAAGGACAATAAAGTTTCCACAAATAATTCCGAGAAAGACAACTTTACGTATTTTTTTTTACCGCGAGATAGAGGACCTAACGCGGAATCAGATCACACTCCAAACGACGAAAACACTTTGGGAACGTGTTGCGCGAGCACGTGTGTAGCTCAAGAAGCTTGTAAAGATACTTCGATCAACAATATCGAAGTGAACTTTCAAATCGCCAGTGAAGTGTCGGAACCGAAATTCCTACACAAACAAACAGGCGCTGAAGTTATTAACGAAGACAAGAAGTGCAATAAGTCATTGAACAAAAATCCCGATCAAATGCACGTAGAACTTTCTAACTCGGGAATATTAAAATTTGACGAGTCCAGGTATTGTGGCGACACGGACAAGGTAAATCTCGATCACGCAATGAAGTCCCATCTTGTAAATATTGCTGATGTAACATGTACTCCTGCCATCGCGCAACATCAGAACAACTTACCGCACGAGAATAATCTAGACGGTTTCGGTAACTCGAGCAACGTGGTGTTAAATAACGAGGAACCGATGTTGCGTTTAGTGCAGACCGAGACTGGTGAACAGTTTTACGAATTCGTAATAAGCAACTTGGTGGAAAAGATACAAAACGCGAAGGACACGGAGAATAAAATCGACGAATTGTCGAACAGTTCTGGAGACTGTCAAAAGATTGTTGCGAATTCGAAGGAGATTACGGAGAAAAATGATCATCAGATCGATCATCAGCAACAGGACTTGGAAAGTTTCACCAATGAATTTAATTACACGCAGTTTGATTTTCACGGAGAGGAGAAGAACTTCACCATCCTGTGCGACGACGAGTCCGAAAATTTCCAACGAAGTTCCAAAGAGAACGAATGCGGCACGCAGGACAGAAGCATGCAGATATACAAGTCCGAGTTTCTCGAACTGCTCGAGAGCGACTTGCACGTGGATTTTGACAAGTACGTCGAGACGAATCTGGAAGCGTTCGAGAAATTTAGTTACGAAAATTGTAACAGATTTCTGGAACTCGTGGAGGTCGCGGATCTCGGTATAGAATCCTCGGAGTGCAAGGAATCTTCGATGATACGCTTGATACAAAATGCGGGCGAGCAGCTGTTGGAATTGTTTCAGGATTCTCAAGCGGTCGAGCAAGAGTCGAATCAGGATTTCGCGCAATCCAACGATCTCGACAAAGACTGTTCGAATATTTTGCAAGACGCTAATAAAACAGCCGATTGTCCGAAGAGCAAGCCCGACTTGTTCGCGTACATCGAAGACAATGTGACATTGGAGGAAAATGTAAATAGCAATCAAGTCGCGGAGAGTGTCAGGGAGCACGCAAGCAACAACGATCGTGCCGAAGTGACCGGTAAAGACGCCAACAACGAGAACAGCGTCAAAGTGTCTGGGGAAACAAAGAAATCGAAGATTACCTTGAAGAAGTTTCAGTGCTCCGAATGCAAGAAGGCATTCTCGACCGCCTACAACTACAAGCAACATATCGGAATACACTTCACGGACCAGCAGAAGTTCCACTGTAAGACCTGCGGAATATCCTTCGCCTGGAAGTCCACTTTGAACAAGCACATTGCGAACGTCCACAGTCCGGACGGGCCGCAAAAGTTTATCTGTGATATTTGTCCGAAAGTTTACAGCACCTTGTCGCAAGTAAAAGTAAGTTTTACCTTAATTAAACATAATTAATAAAAGTAACATACAATATTGCAAATTAAAAAAATAAGCTAATTACAAATCATATCAAATATACAAATTTAATGTTACAGGAACACGTGAAACGGGATCATTTGAAGCAGCGCAATCACATGTGTCTGCATTGCGGGAAGTGCTTCTTCAAAAAGTTCGACCTGAAAACTCACAGCCGGACGCACACGAACGAACGCCCGTACGTGTGTCGCGTTTGCGGTCGCAGTTTTCATCATCAGAGTCACATCATACGTCACGAGCGCACGCACTCGAGCGAGAGACCGTTCGTGTGCGACGTTTGTCAGAAGACGTTCGCGCAGTCGAACTCGCTGAAAGCGCACAGACAGAAGCACCGACAGCAGATCCGACTGGATTTTCTGGACTGTCAGATGGACGAGGACGATCCCGTCGCACTGGCAGCATGTTGAGAGAAACTCAACCAACGTGAAATAAATTTATACCTCGTCCAGCGTTCGAATATCGAGAATAACACACACAGTCCTGGTAGTTTGTATCTCATTGCCGTTGTTATTGTCGCAATATTATTTTTTTATCTCAACTGTTTGACTCGCGAGAGAAAATGTTGATTTAATAAATAAATCTCGCGTCGAGTTCTCTAGCTCCTGTAATAGGTTTATAACATTGTACAGTGGTGTACAAAGCACACCGTGAAGAAGGGAGAGAGAGAGAGAGTATATATTTATATTAATACATTTTTTTATTTGTACATATTAAATATTTTTGAGATCAACCCCCCGCGGAGGACGAGAGAGAACGCGAAGAGGAGCGGGCTTCAAAAAATTGGATCAACTTAAATAAACGCGAATTTGGCGCGCAATCGCGCGAGCTCGAACGACTGCCGCGAGTCGAGCGATAAAACTCCTTTTTTGGCGATGCGGCGGGCAGGGAAAAGCGATTCGCGCGTTTGGCACACCTGGCGGCGATGACCGAGGTGGTGGCACGCCTTTTGTACGAAAACTGTATAAATTGAAAATAAAATTCGAAGAAGAGCGTGCGATATTTCAGACAGCGTCGAAAACGAAATTCCAATAGACCGATCGATCGCCCGTTCGTCGATGACATTGATCGATCGATATCGATCGCACGCGACGGTCTGCGAACGATAAATCTTGATCCCGAAAAAATTCCGTCCTCTCGCAAACGCGGCGCGAACAATTTTTAACGACCGTTATCGGTGATTCACGCGGAGCGGTGAAAAAGGAAAGGATCGGGCGAGATTTCCACGTGCTCGTAGGCGACGATTGTCCGATTGTCGCGGAACCGATTCCGCGGCAACGGCGAACCGCGATAAAAGCGCGAGTCTAATATTATGGCATGACTCACACGCCGTCGCGATTCGTTCGCAAACGTCAGGCCCTTCCTGTTCTTCGTTTCGCGAAGCGAACCACGCGCTGCGCCTCGCCTCACGGATCCGTCCCGGTGATCGCAAAATAAAATAAATTCCGCATTTCCGTGCGCGCGGAGGGATCGGATCGCAGTGAGTTGCGCTCGTTCTCTTTCCCATCTTACTACGAGATCGCACGTGCGATTCCGGTCGAGCCCGATAATCACGCGATACACACGAAGTCCTTTTCAGAGTGGCATCCCTAACCTCAAACACACAATTGCGACAAGTCAGCCCAGCAGTCGCTGTCTCCGTCTCGCTCTTGGTTCTCTCTCGTCTCGAACGAACGAGGATATGTCAGTTTAGCGCGGACGACGATAGAACGGGTCTCCGATTACGTTTACTATCGCGACTTTTTCTACATCGGTTTAGACAACGATTCGATATTTCTTAACGAATTCCACGGATAGGTAAGAAGATTTTTCTTTCTTTCTCTCTCTCTCTTTCTTTCTCGTCGCTTTGTTTACCGGATTTACTTTTTTATTCTGCGACACGCGTATCGACGAATTCTCATGCTAATTTCGCATCCGCATTTCCGTCGTTTCGTATTTCCGCGTAATCGCGTAATCACAGTGGCGGTTTTTTATTTCGTGCATCTGTCAATAATATACGTCGGTCTCCGACTTAAAGAAGTAATGTTATTAATAATTATGTGTATATGTTTCCGTCTATAAATGTTTACATATCTTTTGTATACGACACGGTCACGTTACTCTCATTGTTTCTTCATTTCTTGATCAAAGTGCTTATTATCGCTTTTCGTGTAAATTTGTTTATTGCATTTTGTATTTGCGTTCAAACATATCCTTGAATTTGCCTTGCTCTTATCTTTATTAAATAGCTTTCTGTTGGACCAAGAGCATTGTTGCACATTGAGATAACTAACAAGTCTTGCATTAAGAAGTATTTAAAAACAATGAAGGTTTAGGAAACTTGAATAAATATATAATTTGAGATTATTCAATATCACAAACAATGCAATAAAATATTATGTAATCCGTTAGCTTATTATAACAGTATGTAAATTTTGCAGAAACGAAACATTGTTTGTTTTTTTTTTAGCAGAAACAAAAAGGAATGCCACGTAGCAAACGAAGGGGGCCTTCGAGCACAAATCACAATCATACTCCAATTGATATGTCAGTATCTGGCGCACACGAAGACAGTTTACCTAGGCATCCATCCAAACGACTAAGACATACCTCTAGGTTCTATTTCAAACGTCTATTCTTTGTAATAAGATTCCTATATACATCACAAGTTAAAAAAAAAAAAAAACTAATGTACAAACGCGACATTTCAATAACACATATATCCATTTATTTTTATTACAGTGCGCGACGATACACGAGAACTGACGATGTATCCAGTGTGTCTACATTTTCTCAGAAACGCTGCATCACTTGGTTTAGAGAGTACACCTCGCCGGATGACCCGGACACGCTTGGGCCTGAGGGAATGGAAAAGTTTTGCGAAGATATCGGCGTTGAACCGGAGAACGTAGTAATGCTCGTTCTGGCGTATAAAATGAACGCACGCCAAATGGGCTTTTTCACACTAAGCGAATGGCTGAAGGGTTTCTCGGAACTTCAGTGCGATTCTATTAGTAAAATACAACAAAAGCTCGAGTACCTAAGGAATCAACTAAACGATCACATTACGTTTAAAGGCATATACAGATATGCTTACGATTTTGCCAGGGTAGGTACAGGCAAACAGATGCAATGAACAAAAATGTCTCGTGCTGTTTTTCATCTTTTCTTTTTTTTTGTTTTTTGTTTTTTTTATAAATGTTTTTATTTGAACTCGGCAGGATAAAGATCAACGAAGTATGGACATGGAAACCGCAAGAGTGATGTTACAGCTGCTTTTGGGAAAACATTGGCCATTGTTTACACAGTTTGCTCAGTTCCTAGATCAATCTAAGTACAAAGTGATCAATAAAGATCAATGGTGCAACATATTAGAATTTTCACGTACAATCAATCACGATTTATCTAATTATGATTTAGACGGAGCGTGTAAGTCTAACACGAATGGAATTGTTTGGATTTTGATGACAAATTATTTTACACGCGTGTTTCCGTCACGTGTTTGTCCTAATGCGCGATTCTTTCAGGGCCAGTAATGCTTGACGAATTTGTTGAGTGGTTAAAACTTCAACGAGGCGAGGGAGCGATATCCACAGAAACAAGAGGCAGCTGAAACCTCTTCTAAGAATAGTCTCATTGAACTAAAAACAATTTGTTTTTTGTTTTTTTTTTTTTGTTTTTTTTTTTTTGTATTATGATTATCTATTAAAAACAAAATTTTTGTTCATAAATCGTATTCTCACAATTACATAGTTCAACAAAAATCAATTGTTTTCACGTTCTACGAAGAGAGAGTAATCGTTTCTTGTACTTATAAAAATTGTAAATGTTAATTTACTGACTCTAGTTTGTTCAAAATCTTTAAATTTTAATTGTTTTTCAAATTTAATAATGTAACATACACGAGAACATTTCTGAAATTAAACATAATTGTTAAAAACAAAAAGAAGCTATGGTTGATTAAATTAAAATTGATAACTTAATTGTACAAAAGTTATATTTAAAAAATACTAGTGTGTCCGTTTAAAAATTTAATGGTTTTAATTATAAAAAATATACTAATTTTTTTGAAGTTTGAAATTTGTTAAATCAAACTAACATAATTTTTCAGAATTAATTTGTTAAAAAAACAAATATCGCATGTTACGTTACATTGCGACAACAAGTTATGTATTTGCAAATTTTATTTGTTTTGACTTAATTACGGATTGTGAACGGAAAAAAAAGTCTCTCACTTGTTCGATGTGATGATAAAGTTTTCATAATAAGCACTAGATCTGCTTTTAGCAACGAGAATCGTTTGTATATAGAGAAAACGAGAAATGATTATTCTCTTGAGTGTGTTTTTGCTGGATTATGTTAGAAAAACACGCATATATTCACGCTATTTTTTTTTTTATTAAACTAATGATGCAGTGAACTTTACGCTGTGCTGGAATATTCTCGCTTAGAGATCCTGGCTGCAATTGAAAAAGAAATAGCTTGCTAGACCGTCATCGCCATTTCTTTCTCTTCGAGCAACCCACGATTTCTTCTAGAGAACTTCGAATCTCACATGTAAACTTTTTATTGTGACGGATTACATTTCAGTATAGCGCGAAGTTCACTGTGCTAATGTAAGTAGCTCTTATCGTAATATAATTTGCAATAATCACTTAGAGACTCGTTTGAAAATCATCATTTTAACGCTCTCGGTTACTTATCACACCAACTTTCTAGTTATTCCAGGAATTTGTCACAGAAAAAACTCTTGTGATTACAAATAAAATATACTATTTTGATATAAGGTTTACTTGTGCAATTTGTAAGCAAATAATTTGAGATATCAAATTCGAGATGATAAGTGAGTTGGGCTAAAAAATATGGCGTTTTTCGAACTGAGTACGTTTCACGACGATGGTTGCCATTTGACTTCCGGTGATTGTAGACTGCACATTTCGTAATTGCAAATTAAAACAAAACAAACGTTTCTTATTACGTACTTCTTTATATGTGTGTGCGTTTTTTTCTTGTGTTAGTTATTATTTAAATAAATGTACAAGCTCTACAAGCCCTCTCCCCCCCGTTACGACTTTCACATTCCACACGTCACTGAGTAATAATCGAAAAAAAATTGTGCAATTTAAGATTTGCACAGTGTTTGCAGTTTCTGTGAAACAAATTTTGCGTTGAAGTATTTTTGGTAACTCTGCGCGTCCGTTGTAAACAAAAAAAACAAAATCTTTACATGTAATATCAGTTTTTTTTAAAGAAAAAATTTAGTACATATGAAAATATTGTCAGTGAAAAAAACATTGAAGAAGTACGCGAAAATATTACTAAGTAGGAATAATTGGTGAGATAATCCATACATTATGCAGGTGCTACTACACAACGTTTAGTACTTTAAAGGCAGTAAAAGTGTCAATATCATCATGTGCTATTTAGTCAGAATTAAAGAATTCTGGTAAATGTGTGCTAAAAAATTATTGAATGTACGTTAGAATTAACAAAGTCTTATTAAAACAAAAAAAACTCACGATATTTATTACATACGAGTATATATTTCTCAATCTCTTTAAAAAAAAAAAAAAAAAAAACTTATCGATATATTTACAATTAAACGAAATAAGGAAATTTTGTTAACGAAGTAAATACGTTTTGTAAGCAATTTTATTTGTAAAAAAAAAACTTCCACTAATTAATCTCTGTCCGTATCGATTTTAGATATCATTGTTTACATCCAGTAGTTTTAATGTAAATGTACACATCAAATTGTTAACCCGTTTCTGCGACTGTCTCCTATTTCGAAAATTTTGAATTTCAAAATATATATAAAAAAACCACACATTCTTACATCGACACATTTTCGCGACAATTTCGAAACTGATGTATATGATGAATTATATAAGATAACTATGTAAAATATATTAGTTTGATAAAATGCTAATCGCTTCTATTTAATAAAATTGTGAAAACTGGCTCGTCCTGTGGCCGGTGAAGCGCGCGCGTGTGTGTGTGTGCGTGCGTGTGTGAAAAAAAAAAATTACATTAAAATCACATCGCAAATATACATTTAAACGACACACAAGAAAGAAACCAACAATTGACAATATCGATTAAGGAATTTATATTCGGTTGTTAAATTAAATTTCAATCAATTCGAAAAATATCTGCGTGTGTATATATATTTCTTCTGTGTATACGTTACAATTTTATTGTAAAGAATGCAACAGCACCATATACATGTAACTTTCTTCTTAGCTTCTAGATACAACAGACAAAAACGTATCTGAGGAGGATATTCGTTGATTAAATTTGTAAATTGGTATATGCCGCAAAAGAATTTAGAGAGACTCGGGCGTGAGAATTTGCAATTTGTTCGAGATCGCTGCAATGTTACTGCCACTTGGAGATCGTAATGTATCGGATGATAAGGAGCAAATAAAATACCTTTTTAGTACTTTATCATTCTCGATCGCTAACTCTTAATTAACATTGTAGAGAATATTTAGACAACAAAGACTTGAAGAGTCTCTCCGTTTTTAATTGTAATAATATACGATTTTCATTGAATATTTAATATAAAACACATTTTTTCCAGGGCGTTGCTTATCTACACTATGTAGGAAAATAATATAAAAAAACTCTTATGTTCGATAAGAGAAATAGGAGAAAATATGTTCATTTTAAAAAACTAATGTTTCTATTTTCTACGCTGTAAAAAAAAAAACTTACATTGAACAAATATCTCACTTTGCTCGCAGTTTCGATTGAGTAAGATCATGAGAAAAACTGACACTGTCCTAGAGTAAAGATAGAAATACTGGTGACAGTAAGCACAAGACATAAATATCTGCCTTTAATGGGTATTCGAAATAATCTAGCGCACATTCTCAGAGAAGACGAGTACAGAAGTATGCTATCGAGATCCTCCCCCGGAGTGGACTGATAGACGAACGGTCGGATACGTATCTCGTGTCCCACGGCTTGGATCATGGAGCAAGCGCTTGTTAAACGCGCAGCCTGAATAAAGTCGCAACATAGTCAAAGAGTCAAAAAACCACATCGGAAGATAAACGCGCAACAAAACACACCTGTATGAACGGAGCTACCGATATTAGAATCCAGAGCATAACGTTCCACGCGCTGATATTCGTAATCGGATTGTTGTCGTCCGTGTTGTTGATGTAGTACTGAAACAACCACACCGCACCCGCAATCGCCCAGGATAAATTGACGAAAGTGTAAATGCACACGGCCGGGCCTAAGTCGTCATTGAGATATTTCAGCAGCTTTTTGAACTCGTCGATTGCCTGGCGAATCGCGAACGAAAAGAAATACGTTGAGTTTTATTCTCTCTGTAAGAACACAAAACAAAAAGATAACAATTATTACCCTAGAAGACACGAACCCTCATCCACTCGATGGGCGGCAGAATGTGTTGGAGCAACTTCCCGCGTAGGAAGTAAAGATGCGACATCAACAGTTGACCTTGCAGACAGTAACTCGTTATTATGGTGGCTTGGACCATGTCGTGCCACAGGGTGCAGATGACTAAGAGTATTTTCAACGCTGTCTTCGTTTGATAAGGACTACGGAGAAAACACGAAGAAACTTAATTTTCTCCACATGTCAATATTTACATCTCACGTGGGAAAGATCGCGTCTCGGTCAGTGTCTCTCACCCGTTCTCCATCCACTGAAATATGATATTTCCTTCCGCCATCTGAATATTCACCGTGACCAACGCCATGATCATCCAGACTATGCTCAAACCTATGAACAGCCATAGTATGTGCACAAGACGCTTCTGATTGCCGCGATTTATCGGATTTGTCGAGAGCAGAAACGCTCTCTCCATCAGATTTTGCAACTGCTCATTCTCTCTGATGCGAAACAGATATATCGTGTACAAATACGCGACCAGATGCAACACGCTCGGAATCAGATAACTGAATATCATATTTCCGCTGCAGAACGGCTTCTGCGTTTCCTCGCCGACATTCGACAAGCCTTGGTCCGCCGACACTAATACTTTGTAACAGAATCCCCGATCCCTCCTGAAAATTGTGTCTCATTTATCGTTGACCAAATCAGATCAAACACTGCGATTAGTTTACCTGAAGCAAGCCATATATTGCAAGATGTATCCGATGCATATGAATACAGTGACTTGCGTGGTGTGGAGATTCGCTAAAATCATACAACGCAAGGAATGATCGGAATCGTCGCTGCTCGTCGGCCTCAGTCCCATCACTCCCAGCAATCTCAGATACGGCCTCAGTATCTTATGCTTGCAGTAGTGAAGCACCGCCGACGTGCTGATGAAGTTCTCATAATCCTCCGTGATATCGCCCATCTGCTACACATTGTCAATTTTTGATTTTTGCAATTACTTCGCCGATCTCTCAATTTTCTAAAAAAAAAAAAGTATCAAAACAAGAAGCGTTGACTTACGCCATTGCTTTGAAAAGATAAACTCGTCGACGTTGTTATGCTTGTTAACACGGACGCCATGGGTTCCGTATGTTCTCCGTGTTCCTCGTGATTTCGTTTCGACCGGTTCTTGCCATTTTCGGTCTTGCTAGTCGGAGAGTTCACCTGCGAATAATCTTTGCATCTTCGAGATACGTACAACATACACGAGATAGATCTAAGATTACGCGAGAGGAATTTGTTTACATTAAAAAATCAAAACAAAATAGTCCGCGCGATAACTCATTTGAATTTTGTGGACATTATTGTTGAGAGAAGTTTATATTTGAATTCTGATTGCCGTATCTTGTATATACGTGCGCGCGCGGAGCGATGATGATTACAACGAGATTACGCGATTTGACACAAATTTGGGAGAATGAATTTATGCGTCTCGATTTCGCTAAGTTACAATAAACTGCAACGCACACACACACACTCACCAACGCCATTTAGAGCTCCTTGCCGGTCACGGAGCATACTGTTCTTGAACTTCGGAAAAACACTCGTATCAACAGTTAGATAACGCGGCTTGTAAGTGACTTTTAATTGTATCGGTTTTCTGATGACATTTCACCTTCACTCGGAGATATATCCGTGTGCATTCGCCGAACTACGGCGAATTGTTTGTGTGATTTGTTAGTTACAGGAATTTAACATGTCAGACAACCAACAAGCGTCGATATTTTACAAGTAAATAAAAACATATATTTACACAATTTTACTATAAAAAGATACTTTCGTATAAATTAAACTAAGAAAAACATTGGTTTTTGCATAAAACGTTGCATAATTTTTTTAATTAGTTTATTTTCTCTTCTTGAAAATGTTTCCTACAGGTCGCAACACGTTGTATTCCCTTCTGTGACGTTTCTGTACCTCCGCGGGTCGTTTTTTCTACATACAAAAAAAAAAAAAGAAATTAATACACGCTGACGAATAATTCGATTGGAGCAAACGGTGACGCGAGCACGTACCTTCTGAACGACAAAGGTCATCTCTCTGCTACCGCGCGATCCGTATACTTTGACGTCGTTCATCTTCTCCCTTTCCAATCTCTTCTCGAATGTCGTCCTACAAGACGATCAAAACGCAATTAAATTTGAAAACATTTAAAAGAGAAATATTTCACAAACTTGAAGGATCGCTTGATATTTACTTATTCTGTTTTTTCCTTCCTGGTTCGCCTTCCTCGAAGACGAACTTCGCTTCGTCACTTTTCGTCGCTTGCTCCAACTTTGGCTCGTTCTTCTCAAGAACGTTATCACTTTTCTCTTCGTTCTCTTGTTCTTTGATTCTTTCGTTGTGTTTTATTGTTCGATAATTCTTGCGCATTTCTTTAACCCACGATTTGTCGTCATCCGAGCTATCGTCGTCGGAACTGTCGTGTATCAAACTTTCGTCCGAACTATTGCCTTTTGACGACGAAGAAAAAATGTAATATAAAACATTGTTTTTACACACAGAAGTTAATGAATTGAATTCTCTTACTTACCTTTTTCCTCATCCGCGTCGAGTTTGTCTTGCGTTTCGGTTTCTTCTTCTTCTTCTTCTTGTGTCAATTTCTTAGCTTTACTTTTGTTAAGTTGAGAAATAACGGGATTCAGCAGAGCGAACTCATCGGAATTCTTGTCGATCTGGAAGTCAGGATTGCTAAAGAGAGCTTTGAATCGCTCGTCCTTCAGCAGATTCGACGACGCTTGTTTCTTCTTGTTCTTCGCGTTTTTATTCTCCATTAGCTTCAACGCCAGCTCCTGATTCACATTCGGCAACTTCTGGATCTGTTTAAAAACAATGAGTTGTAAAAATATCGCCGAAGTTTAGCTTTGCAACTTACGTAAAACAGTTAAAAACGGGAGTACACGTACTTGTACTCTGCTGGCGGCTTCCTCTTGGATCTTCTCGCGAATCCTCTTCCTCTTGTATTCCTCGAATTCGAAAGGTTTCATGACGTCTCTCGCTTTCCTGTACAGTCGAATGTCCATGAAGTAACCGTGCATGTAAGCTCTGAGCAAATTGGTGCCCTTCAGATGCGCAAGATCCAATTCCTCCAATTCTTTCTCGGTCACGAATTTGTAATCGTCGTAGATAATGTCGTAGTTCAGTTCTTCCAGTTCTTCCGTGAGATTGTCGAGAAAACTGCACCAGTAGGGCGCGGGGCCGAGACTGGGAATGTAATAAATTTGCATCTTTTTGGTTTCGTTAGCCATCAAGAGCATGCCGGTGTTCGGTATAACGCACAAATCGTTGAAATCGTGCTGAGCTTCTATCGAAGTATAAAGTTTGCCCTAAAAAATGCGCGAAAATTTTCTCTCTATATTTTAACAAATTCAGTTAGTTGCAATAAAAAATGCACAAAAAGCCTGACAAACACTCACGGTATTTTTTTCCCATATCTTTACAATAGAACTGTCCATGGAGTAAACGAGATCCATCTTCTGATGGAAATCTATGCATTTGATTGGCAATCCGTACATGTGGTCCTTAGTGTAAAATGGTTTATTGGATCTTATATCGTACAGCTGCACTTGTCCCGTAGATGTGCCCACTCCTAAATGCAAACCGTCTTGAAACTTTAACGCAGTGACTGCAGGAATAGTGTCTAAACTAATTAAGAAAAAACAAGAATTGATTACATATAAATCTTTAAAACTGTTTTCGATATAAACACAAATTGAGTTCTTATATCCTACTTGTTCTCAATACAATTGAAAGCACAATCAAGTGTGCCCACTTTGTTTCTCACTCTCGGATCCCAGGCTTCAACTTTCCCTTCCTGAGTACCGACTATGAGCAAGTGATGCATCGGATTTATCTCACATTTGTTTATCGACGATGCTTCCGATTCAAACGATTGTAAAAATTGACCACGTTCAAGATTTATTCTGTATATGTGATTACTGTAATAAAAACATAACATATTATTTTTGTTGTACATCCAACACATGTAAAATTATATATAATTTATATAAATCTCACGATTGTAACATAAAAATTGCAATTAAAAAAACTGACCTATCACCTACAACGAAAGTATCACACGACGGATAATGATACTTCAAATCTCTCCCGAAATTCGGCACTCTTAATCTGTAATATTTTCCATGAGCAGCATGAAATTCAACACTACGATCACAGTGCAAAAATATTAACTGAAAAGAAGACCATCATAAATCAATATAAAAGTATTCTGATAATTTATCAGAGGCTATATAGTAAATATATCAGGAGTTTAAGAATCTAATTAAGAAGCTCATAGAATTAATTACAACTTCCAATGAGACAAAATATTGTAAATAATTTTAATGTTTCTTCTTGATACTCATTTACCTTGCTGTAATCATCTGACAGAGCTTCAAAAGTAACTACTTCAGAATCAAAGCACCTCTCAAATTTCAATGACAAATTGTTTACATCAAAACACTTTACACGTGGCTTATAAATTCCTGTTGCTAAAATATGTTGCCCATCTCTGGATATCCTGATGGAGGTGCTCACACCAGGCATATCAAAGTCTTGTATAAGTTCGATACGTCGTCGTATATCTATTTGCAAGCAATTTTGATTAACATGTAAATTCTCTAAATATATAATTTTTATGTAACAAGTTACAATTGCCTTACCAACATTCTTCTTGGACAATCTCCTTCTTTTTCTCTCAGACAACCACTGCAAGCAATAATAACAATTTACATTGAGATGTTACATGTATAACCTAACATAATTAGAGCACACAACTGTGCAATCGATGTGTTTACCTCAGGAATAGATTTTCCAGCGCTGAGATTATAAATTTTTATGTCATTCGGAGCGGAAACCTGCATCCTTGCGTGTGTGTGACAAATACTTAAAATATATTCTATAAACACATCTCGCAGAAACTCCAGAAAACACGTGGAGTCAGAAGAAAACTCATGTGCGTTTCGATTTTATTTTTTTTTGAGTAAAATAGTTCTTTTACACGAAGATCGAAAAGTGCAGAAGGTGTGCGAATCATAGGGATTAACAAATCTGAACACATCCAACTCGGAATAAATCTGCGTTCAGAAAACTCAATTCCCACACAGTTTACAAGAAATGTTTCTCACGCAAGCTGCGTTCCCACAAAGCCCTTGCCGAAATCGCACGCTGATTGGCTGTCGCACATTATTGTCACATTATTGAAACCTTAATTAAAACGTCAAAATATCAAAGTTCTTGCGCGAATTTACGATCAAACGCATGTATTTTTGTCGCGCAGCGTGATATTAATTCGACGATTCTTGTCACAATCAATCGAAACGCTCGAACAAGTAAATAAATGACGATTTTTTTCATTCTGACGATCTTCCGAAAACGTTCGGCAGGTGACGCGGCTGCGGACAACTCAGGCGCGACATGGCGGCGCTCGGAAACGAGGAAGGGATGAAGTGACTAGGGAGAGGTGAGGTGGGTGGCAGAACCGACCGGCGTTTCGGTGCGCGTATTGCTAGTCGCGAGAGGCAGACGGTAACGGTGCGGTCTTACTAGTGTGGCGTAGTGAAACAGTTTTTTCGGTCGTCTTCTCACGTCCCCCCTTGTGTTCTAAAATGAGCTGGCAGGATTACGTTGATAAGCAGCTGCTCGCATCTAGGTGTGTTACCAAAGCGGCAATCGCCGGACACGATGGCAACGTATGGGCGAAATCCGAAGGCTTCGAAGTGAGTAGCACGTAAAAACGAATACCAAGAACCAACTCGCGCGCGCGCGCGCGCGCTCACGACAGAGAAAGAGAAAGAAAGCGAGTGTTGTGTGTTTGAGAGAGAGAGAGAGAGAGAGAGAGAAAGAGTGAGAGCGAGTGAGTGAGTGAGTGAAAGATATATGTATATATAACCCGAAAGAGAGCGAGAGAACGAGGAAGAAACGAGGCGGATAGAAGCGGTACGGAGGAGAGATGATGATGGAGCACAGCCGGTGGATGCGGTTGCACGCCCCCACGATAAAAGGAAAAGTGCGCGGAATAAAGAGCCCTCCGATCGCTGTAAAATACTCTTTGTCGATGCGAAGGAGAGAAAAAATAGAGAGACGAAAGTGAAAGAGAAAGAGAGAGAGGAGGAGGGAGAGAGGACAGATGCTCCGGAGATCGTCCGCGCAGCTCGTCTCTCGGGTACGAACCGGTTCGAACGAAATGAGCATGGGCACGACGTTATCGCTTCGCGATTTCTAACCCCGAAACATAAAGTGCCACGTAGACTCGCCCCCTCGGTTGTCGCCGGCCGGCCGGCGGATCGGTCGATCGCTTCCCTGCATACGTCGCGGCCGCATTGCGACGTGGTTATCATTGTGCTCGGCCAACGACGTCGTCGTCTTCCCCCCGCGAATCATCAACGGACTGTCGTCGTCCGTGGGAGAGAAGTCGCTCGCGGCAGGGGCGGCGGACATGATGTTTTTCGCAGGCCCGGGTCCCTTGCACGGCGGCTCTCTCTCACGCCGATTACAAATCCGTCCAAGGTGCGCGACGGAATCGATCGCGTGCCGCACGGAGAATATGCGCTCTTGTCGGCGAACCGATTCGCCGCGTTCTCGTCGCTCCCGTTGACAAGAAAACGGCGGTCTCTCGGGCGCACATGGGGCGTGCGAGTCGCGTCCAACTCACGCGACTCGCACGCCGGGGCTCCGACAGGATCGATTGTATATCGCGCGCCTCGAAAAGGGTGTGGCGTTGGCGACCGGGCGATGAAATCGCATGACGAAAAATCACCCTGGTTTTCGAGCAACGATCAAAGATCACCGGCGTGTGTATGTATGCGTGCGTGCGTGTGTGTGTGTGAGAGATTCGGCGGATTCTTCCGGCGTGCGCGACCAACTCTCAGAAGTGAGTCCTCGTCGACGACGAGGATGAGACTCGTCGTCGAGGAGGAGACGCTCTCTCTCTCGCGCGCGCGCGCGTATCTCACGTCGCTGGAATCCGAACTTCCCGAAGTGTCAGCGCTTTTGGATCGCGTGACATTAGCTACACAACGGTTTTTTTTCGGCGGCGACGCTTAACATGGCCGCCTTCTATCAAACGCGCCGAGCACGTTGCTCTCGTCGCGACCGGGAGAGATATATAATGGAGGATCCTTTGTCCACGATGACGAGACCGCGATGTGATTGTCGGGCGCGCGATCGGAGCGCGAAAATTTCCCTTTCCCCCAATGAAAATGATCGTCGGACGGTCGACGGATGTAGAAATCGAATTTTTAGGTTAGCACGTAGGCGCGAGAGAGAGGAGGGTGTGTGGGATGATCTTTGCAATTGTCGCGATGAAATCCACTTGCACGTGTCGAGTCTCGGACGGAAGTTTCTCTCCCGATTATACGCCGATTATATCGTCTCTTATCTTCAAGTTCAAGTCGTCTGCTTGTTCGCAAATTTATTTTCCGCGTGGCGAACGCGACGATGACATGCAGATTTAACAACTTTATTAATTAGAGTTTTTGATTCGTTTATCTGGAAATTTTTTACACGTTTTCGCTGTCAGCGAAAAAAGAAATCTGGAATTTCTCCTGAATTTGTTCGCGCAAATTGAAGGTCACGTTCGCGCGCGGTGATCTGGCGTGTTTCCATTCACGAAGAATAGCGAAAACGTGACGTTACATTGAGGAGAGAAGGCCGTTCGAATCTAAACCCGGCGATTATCGTGCACGAAAGATATTCGCGTCACGCTGTCCGTCGTCATCGAGTTTGCACCTTGGCGTGGATTTCGGTGACGCGCATCCTCCCCGCGGGGTTCTCTCGCGAAAGTATATTGTATCGTCGTTGCGCCTCGGGATTGCCCAATTGCGGTCGGATCTTTAAAGAAAAAAAAATTAAGAAAAAAAAACTCGTGGTTTCTTCTGGAGTTTCTTTGAATCTCTCCTTCAGTGAAAGCTGCGACCGACGCGCCCTCGCGTTGCATTTTCGAATACCGCGTGTCTTACCGCGAATAAACCGTCGGTAAACCTGTGTGTCAGAAAGGTCATTCTTTCGCACGTGTATGTGTCAAATGTAAACGCGTGTCTCTCCGCTCCTCGTTTCTTCCCGCTCGATTTTCGAAAACCCGTATTTTTGTCGCGACTGCTCTACCGTTGGCGTTTACTTCAAAGGTAAACAATGAGAAAATTCTACTTTTTCTTAAACGTGTGCGTTAAAACAAAAGAGTTTTTGATTATGTAATTGTGTGTTGAAAAACATTTCAATTGTGTATTTGATCAATTTTTTCCTCCGCGACCTTGCGAACTGTTGGATCAACTGTTTTTTCGGCTGCTTAACTCGCGGTAAGATTGGATTAGGATAGGTTAGGATCGGTCACGCGTGGCCGTTCGGAGCTGACGGAATCGAGAAAGGTCGTCCAGCTGCAGCGTGTTCTCCGCACACTTTTCGCTCGTCAATGCCAAGATGGCGACGCCGGCCGGCCGGCTCAGACAGACGGATCGGAATTGACGGATGGTTACCAGTTTCTCGTGGTGATACGACGCGGTGATACGGCGAATCGCGAAATGACACGCGATCTGGAACGAGGCCGGACAAATTGGCGAAACGCCGCGCGTGCAACCGACATTTCTCGAGTCAAAAAAAAGATTTAATTCTTGCTCATTAACTCGACATTCGCGTTGTGTCGATTAACGAGATCAACTAGAAATCGATTTATGTATCTGTTATTAAAGTAGAAACAAGATAACGGGTTCCAGAACATCTCCCAGCAACGCGCGATTGTCTTGGAAGCCTTTCCGCAAAGTTACGGCCGCTTCTTCTTGATCAGCCCCGCGCTAATTATTGCAATTAATTTTCTCAACTCAGCGAGAAGAGCGAGCTGATGAGAACGCTCGCTTTTATGAGTCCGAGTTATAAAACCAACCAGTTTCTCCGGGTAGAGATCGATCTCTCTCGCATTGTGCGTGAAAATGAAATTTTTACAATTATTTGAAAAAAAAAAACAACAAAAAACAACATTAATCAGTAGTTCAGCTCGCGTCTCAACATCGTGAGAGATTTTTCAACGTACAAATGTGTATTTAATTAATTGTTTTAATAGCTTTTTTATTTTACTTCGCGACTGTATATATTTTAACAGCAAAAGAATCCCAACCGCGAACGCTCAAGCGAAATGGAAAACCGAGACATTAGCCTCGACGGGGGTGATTCATTGTTTCCCAGGACCGTATCGTTCTCTCGGCCGGCCTCGTGTCCACCCATCTCTCGAGGTCCTACGGTGACTCATTCTCTCTCTCTTCGCGTTGTCACCGTCAAATCGATATGCAGGAGACACTATTCTCGTCCGGCCCGACGGGAATATCTCTCGAGTCCGGCGTCGCTAAATATAAGCAGCGCGAGAAACGGGGAGTCGCGCGGAATTTTGTTTTAACGGCGTCTTCGCGCGCGAATCGCTTCCGAAGAGACGGCGTTTCGTTAAACGCAGTTCGATGACTCTTGAATTTGCTTCGAAAAACGCGCGAGAGATCCGCGAAACGCCGTAAAAAACCGAACAATTAACGAAACAATAAAAGAAGCGAAATTAACTCGTTGATCGTTCAACGAGTCAAGGCATTCTGAAGACAAATGTCTTATATTTCGCAGGAGAGAAAAGGGGATTGTTTCGAAATGCAAACGATAAGCATTCGATGTAGATTTTCGACTCGAAATTAAATTAATTCACACATTAAACAAAATATCTTGCGTGTGTCCAGCGTTTGTTCTTTTACCGGCTTTAAAAACTTTTTCTCGTTACAATTTTTCTAAAAAATATCGGTGTTGTTCGGAATTAACGTGTTAACGAACTTCCAAATGGAATCGTAATTGCGAGAAGCAACGCGTCAGCTGACACGTGCAGTCAAACGCAAAGTGGACATTGTTTTTTTCCCGCCAACGCTGCGGGATAAGATACCCGGGCGCTTTTATCGCGTAGCCGATAATAAACGGGACGAGAGTGTTTTTCCCGGTTATCAATATAAGCCAAGGAAAATATAATCACGCTTCTGTCTCATGAACGCGCGTGAAAACAGCTTTAGCGCGCGCTCCGTGAAAAAAAAAAAACAATTTACACGATCGATCTGTGAAGACGGTGGTTTATATCGCGAGGGATGTATACGAAAATAAAGAAAGACGCTTCAAATAGAGTTTTTTTTTTTTTTTTTCGATATCGCCGGACGGCAAAGTACGGGGAGGAATCACGCGCGCGCAAATTGAGAGAGTGAATCTTCGCGAGGATGTAACGCGCGCCGACCTCCTTTTCACGGCGCTGCGAGCCCGAGAGAAGTGTAAAAAAAAAAAACCTCCGGTTTAACTCGGAACGTTCTCTCTGATCTTTTGCTGACTTAGCTTGTGCAAACTATTCCGAGAGAGGAAGAGAGACGAGAATTTTTCTTTTCCCGATAACACGAGTCGTTATCGGACACGCTGCCAACACGTTCCGTCTCACGTGAATTACCGGTTGACTTCTGTGTGGATTTTGTATTTGATCTTGTTTTCGAGCTTCGGACAGAAATATAAAAAAAAATATGTCGTGTCGTCAGTTAACGATCGTGTCTGTCACAAATTTTTCTATACTTTGCGCATGTTTTTTCTTTGTAGCAATACGATGCGTTCTGGTGTAAAAATAAATTTTTTTACACTCTTCTGTGTCGCGAGGAAAATATCGCGGAACGAATTAAAGTCAGGAGAAGACGGAAAGCTTGGCCTCTTTGCGCGCTTGGAGATATCAGTTTTGCTTAAAGTCCGTTGGGAAGAACGCGCGAGGGTGCGCGCGCGTTTGTCACTTTATGCGTTCGTCCGGGATATATTTACTGCGACGTTTCGGCGGAAATAGCGACTGAAGGAGAACAAAGTGAGCGCGCGCGAGAAAGAAAGAAAGAGAGAGAGAGAGAGCGCGCGTATGCACGAGAGCGTGTGCAGAACCGTGAGAAAGAAGAAGGCGAGGTCGGGGGGGCTGTGGTGTACAAAGACGGGCCGTAATCGGATGCGCTTATAGTTCAAGGACGTCTTAGATCATCTGCGGATTAGCCGCAACCTGGCGAGCGCGCGAACAAGAGGTGCATATCCAGAGAGAGAAGTGCATCAATCCGCTTTTTGTCGCGCGAAGTCTTCACGAAAAACCTAGAATAGCGCACTTTCCTCGCACGCTTTCCGCCTTGGAGGAAACGAAGGCTCAAGTGTCTACTCCGAACCGTGTCAGTTTTCCCCCGACTGAATGAGAGATACCGCTCTGAATTCGTTTCAGAAGTGACTCGTTCCGGTGGCAAGTCACCCTTGGTCCCAATTAATTGAAACGCGAATTTATTAAATTATTTAACAAGAGCGAGCGCGCGATATTTGCGAGCAAAGTCAGTTCGAATTTGTAAGCTGGTTTTTTTTTGTTGTTTTTAATTTTTAATCGCCGTGGAAGTTCGTGGAAACGCAAGTCCCGATGTGATGATCCCGCGAGATTAAATGTCCAGATATGTTTGGCAATTAATTTTTCTCATCAATTCGCGAGAATTGAACCACGCCGGTATTTAATTCGTGAATGAGTCATTTGACGAAAAGCATGTTGGCAATTTGCTTCGCGTGTGTGTTGCCGTAGTAGTATCGGGAGAGAAAAAAATCTCGTTAGGATTATTGCAAGTTAGCTTCGAACAAAATTAAGGGCTCGTCATCATCTAGATGCGGGCAGCAATTGCTGTACTCGTACAGGATCGATGCGAATTATGGCTCTTATCGTTGATTATCTCTCTCTCTCCTATGTCGGTCGAACCGTCAGACACACGAAAGGGTTAAGAGTAATTGACTTTGAGACACTTGGCTGTGAAATCAGAGCTGTCCGAGTTGTTGCGTATCTGCCGTTTCCAAGAAAAACATCTCACACACGTGTCACACGATAGATTTCTCAATGTCTCCTGTCATATTCGATTAGCAGTGAATTTTTGCACGCGTGTTTCAATCACACGACATCAAGTTGTTTTTTTTTTTCGCAAAGCGATTTCTCTTTGAAACAAACACGACGAGAAAAATTATCAGCAACTCAGTCACAATCAAATTTCAAGTGTACAAAAACAATTTCAATTTTAAAGGAAATAAATTTCAATATGTTACAGTTATTTTCCTTTTATTTTTTATTCCAAGTTGTTTCGCGATATCTTGGCATCGCGATTCCGTCGAGTTTTCGCTCACAGTTTACGTTGCGTCAGAAATCGCGTGAAACAAGATCAAGTGAACGTCACTGTTTCAATAATCATCATCATCGCGTAAAATTGCGCACAGATCTTACGTACGTAGTGGATTTAAAGCGTATGTCGGCAACGCGTGCGAAATTAGATGCACGTGGATTTCGTGGAATTCATGTGATGACATGCGAGTTGCGTTCCGAATAAGAAGCACGAGGAGCTTATCCGCGAGCCGGAAACTCTTCTTCTTCGCGCATTTTCGGTCACCGAAGTGTCGCTGTGTAAGGAGAAGTCGATATCCGTCTCGCAATATGAGATCTCTCGATTTTCTCTCTCTCTCTCTCTCTCTTATGAAAGTCTCTCGAAATGACGTCCGCGCAATATCGCGCGGAAGTCGAATCTCTTGAACCTCGCAATATCTCAGATCACGTCGCCGATAATTGTAATCGATTGTGTTCGACGTGGATTTACCGAGTTTTCATGTGCGATGTTTTTATCGCGCGACGAACGACGTCTCGTTAAAACGGCGCGGCGCGGGCGTGTCGCGAGACCGCGAATTTTAATTAGTCAAAAGTTTCTTTCGATTAATTAAAGCGGAAGAGGAAGCGGGACGACGAGCTTCCCTTCTCGGCTCTTAAAAGTCAAACATTCGTTAAATCAACTTAGAGATTTATTTGTCGCGATATACGCGCGCGCGCGTGCGTACTTACTTCTAAAAATACAATTTTACGATCTGATAAATGGAGAAGCGAGTAATAAATTCGCGCGTGGAGAATTTCCCGGCGCATCGAATCGTGAATGAGGCGCTTCTCTCTCTGGCGCGACGACGACGTGCGCGCGGACGCTTATTTGCACATCCGTGATTCGGAATCATCCACCGGAATAAAGCAGACAGAAATGTGGCGTTTCTAAATACCTGTGCTAACACACACTGACGTGTGCGTTCGTGTGTATATGCAACGTGAATGACGAGAGAGATGATGGTTTTCGCGTTTGCGGGGTCGTTGCGGGAGATCTGCTGTTCGCTTAATCAACATTCTGTAACACATTCAGTGATGTAATAACAGATAACATTGTAAAGATGTTGGTTGTTGCGCTTCGCTGATCAATGATGCGGAAATTACTGATCTCTCTCTCTCTCTTTCCATTTCTCTTTCTCGTTAACATAAAACATTTCTATCTTAACTTCAAGACGTTGTATAATTTTCTAACGTTTTATTTATTTTTTTTTTTTTATTTTTTTTTCAAACGCTTTTTACACAATTGAAACTTCTTTTAAAGAACGAACTTATTTGAGAAATCCGCTGCTCTTTCTCCGTCCGTTTAAATAACGGCGAAATTAAAACGTAACGCACGCTTGAGCAAAAAGCTGTGACAGAAAGTGCCGGGATTACGTAATAATTACGGGGGCGTTGCGCGACAGAGGAAAAGCCAGCCCGGTTTCCCGGCTTTCCGGGATTTGTACACATTGCGGAAGAGCGTTGAAACGTTAGTTTATCATCATCGCGCTGTCACCGTCGCTACTCTGTACTGATAAGACCGTTTGTTTTTCTCTGTGTTTTCCAGGTAAGTAAAGACGAGCTCGCGAAATTAGTGCAAAGCTTCGAGGAACAAGACATCCTGACGTCGTCGGGCGTAACCTTAGCCGGGAACAGGTACATATACCTGTCGGGCACGGACCGTGTGATAAGGGCAAAACTCGGCAAAGTCGGTGTTCACTGCATGAAGACGACGCAGGCCGTAGTTGTCTCCCTATACGAGGACCCCATACAGCCACAACAGGCCGCATCTGTCGTCGAAAAACTGGGCGAATACCTCGTGTCCTGCGGCTATTAGGTCAGTATTACATAAAAAATTTCAATATTTATATAAAAATCGTAAACGAACTTTCCGGAAGCGAAGAGAATTGGAAATTGTTTAATTCGTAATGGGCGAGCGAAATGAAAAACGGCTTCCCGGCGATGAATTTCGAGAGAAATAGAAAAACGTGTCTCATCTTGCGGAGTTACGTGTCGCTCTTCAACTTCTTGGGGAGGGGGAGAGTTCTAATTTCAGAGCGGTCGCTCTATAATCCACGTCTACTTTAAAATTCATTCCCGCGAGAACTTTTTAAGTTTACCGCTTTACAAACTTTCCGACTTTCTCTCTCTCTCTCCCCGCGTGTTTGCTCGATGAGATTTAATCAGTTCCGCGCAAATACGGGCGACCTGCGCGAAAATATCTGCGCGAAAAATGCGGGAGGAGAAGATACTTTTCTCGAACTTTTCAAACACCTGTTTCCAATCGGTTTTCCGTCGGTTTTTTTTTTATACTTGCGTGTGAAATCGAGCGCGATACGTGGTAGCGCAAACGGTGTCGATGGTTGCGGCGTAGGATTAACGCGCTGGCGTTTATTCACAGACTCTCCCCCTCGCACGGTCGCTTTGATTTAACCAACGAGTCTCCTCCCTCCCACGTCCGCCGTTACGCGCTTATCATTATCGGCTTGTCACTCAATACACCCGTCCGTACCACGAACGTACACTCTCGTGACGGGAGAGAGAACGCGCGCGCATGCCGCGCTATTGTGTGCCGCGCCGTCAAGCCGCCGCCGCCGCTTCTCCGTGCGACTGCGAAAAACAGACTCCTCGTCTAGCCGCGGGTCGTTCGCCTCGAGCCTTCGCGCAAATTGCAGCGAGATGAAAAAAAAAAAAAAAAACACAATACGTACGCGGAAAAGTCATCCGATGAATTTTTCCTCCAAGATAAAAAACGAGAGCTTGATTGTGTGTAAAAAAACAAACACACTGAATCTTTCGGTCCGTAACAAAGTTCAGTTCAAATCAAATTAACGTTTCGTTATCGATAAGAAAAGAAAACTTGTAAACAATGATTTGATTTAATGACTAAGCTTTGACATTCCACAGACGTTGACTAAGAATCTGATAAAACTTAATCGATATATCAGAATTGAAGACATTATATATAATATTCAATGCAATTTTTAATTAACATATGCTCTAGTTTTGTTTAAATAAATTGTAGACGAGCACGATTGTAAAATGAGATTTCGTACAAATCATCTCATATTTCTCTAGCGTATAATTTCTAAGTGGGTAAAAACAAAACAAAAAAAAAATTATAACAGAGTGTGAAATCGATTTTACTCGGTTGTTTCACGAGAAATTCGTGCGATTATTACAAGCGAGCGCTTTGTCATCGCAAAAGTCGTCTGCGCAAATATGCGAGCGAAGTATTCAATCGACAATCGATACGTTGAACGGAAAGATCGTGGTGTTTGCATGTGCAAACGTTGACTTGTATGTATGTTTGAACGCGAGTTGCAAATTAAATCGCAAATTAGCGCACCGCACGCTATCCTCGAGTTTGTTTCTCATTTTATATTCGCTCTACAAGCAATTTTCTCGTTTCAACGCGCGAATTGGATTAAAAGTCACTTGTTTTGTGTGAAATTTACGCAAAATATAATATCGCGCCCAAGAAATATATTACGACGATATTATAAATAACAAAATTAATTGCTGCAAAAGATAATAAATTGTTAGAAAAAGTTACGTAAATAAATCTCTCTCTCTCTGTGTGTCTTAACGGTCTTATGACATCAGAGAGTCAGAGTTTTTGCGATTATTAATGAGATGCGTAATTTATGTCCGACGTAAGAGCGCGATCATTGATTCATCATTAGTCGCGTGATTGAACGCGCGAAGTGATTTCACCCGAAGTTCAGCGTCTGATTTTTCCGAACGGTACGAAGCAGCGCGCGACTACGCATCTCTCTCTGTGCCGCGTGACTCACGCGGATAATTCTCCGGACGAGCGTTTTCAAGCTTGATATCGGCGATGACTAATCACGGCATATACATTCGACCGCAAGATAGGATTACAACGACGACAAACATCTTTTCTGCGAAAATAGGAATCGAGACGAGACGTGTCGCGACGTATTTCTCGCTCGGGGTGTCGATTCTCTGGAAAAATCTCTGGACACAGCCTGGAACTTCTCAGAAAAAAAAAGTTACTTCCGTCGGAAAGAAACATGCAATTTCTATCGTAGATTCATTTATCGAACAATTTCTGCTTTTTGTTGGAAATTTCTTCTTTTCAACTATCGTAGAGAATAAATACCGAGAAGCTGCGAGAGAAACAATTGACTTTAAATTAGCCTTCGATCTCTTCGCAACATCCGTAAACGCGGGAACTGGATAAACGTTTTTGCGGACAATCTGAGAGAGTAGACACCCTCTCGGGGACACAACGTTCGACTTGTTTGTAGACCTGATGGCGTCGCGCAGCCGACTAACCTGCGCCCTTAACCCTGCTTTCTGTTACAGTAAACCTCTGGGGGACCCAACACAAAATATCTAATATTAATGATAAACGATACGATCGATTATTTTAATGAACAGCGAAATGGAATGCGCCATTGTGCCGCACGAGTCGCGCCGGAACTGCCGCAAGCCCTGCCGCGCGACCTACGATGAAGATGCAACAACAGCTACAGCAACAACAAAAAAAACAACAACAACAACAACAACAATAGTACACAGCGTCGACAACACAGCAACCAGTTGTAATTATTAACTGCTCCGAGTCATCATTCTCTCCTCTTCGACCTTTCTTTTTGTTTCTTAAGACGCGACTCCGAACACGCGGAAAAGAGACGCGCGCGCGAGTTGATGCCGCGCGCGTACACGCATTCATACGTAAACAACGACGCGTCTTCTCCCTCCCTTTTTCTTCGCTCCGTTCCTCCTCTCGTGCACACACACACACGCGGAAGCGTTTTTTCTCCGTTTGCGATTTCTCAACACCTTTCCCTCCTCTCGACGAGACACATCGTACTTAAACGTAGGTACATCTTGCGTGTGGAAATCTTTCGCGTCGCGGTGAGATGCGCACGGCGAGAAACTACGCGATGCATCAATGTGCGCGTATCGACGATATCCGATGCCCACAGACACACACATGCTCTCTATATCGCTCCCGATCCGATCGGTGCACGAAACAACAAAACGCCGCGCGTGTCTCCTCACGCGCGAATATATACGCGAAGCAGAGGAGGCGTCGACGACGATCCATCGATCGATCGATCGATCGATCGAGCAAGCAACAACCGGATATCATATCGCGTAGTCGGCGATTGCGACGGGCGTCAAATGTCTGCGCGTGTCACATCGGAGTGATTCAACGTGCGGAGCTTTTGCGATTAGAGAAAAAAAAAAAAACGACAACGCGGTCGTCGACAACAAACACACATGAGCTCTATGAGTTTTCTTGCAGCACAATGTAGAATAATAATTGTTTTTCCTCATTGAAAAAAGTGCAAGCCGCGATATACTGTAAAAAATGTAATGTGTAAATTTGCAAGAAATCTAAAAATTTACACGGAAAACAAATATTACACAATTGGTAACGAAAATGTGCAAAATCGTGTAAAATTTCCGTTGGTAATACGTGAGTAATATTTTGTGCAGTGTAGAGGATTGCAATTCGACGCGAGAGAGAAACGCGTGGAACATATCGAGCAATTGGTCACGTTTTGATTGCGACTCGCGTGCTCTTTCAAATTTTTTTTTCTGTTCGACGGAAAAGAATCATCACTTTGTTTGAAGAAGACGGAACGCGTGACGCGGGAAGCGACAGATTTTCTTTTTTGTTGTCTCGTATCGCATTACTTAACATCCGCTTTGTGTCGAGCAGCGGCTTCGTATGCGAAAATTCGCGACGATCGATCGATCAATCAACGGTGATATCGGAGGAACGAAGAGAGAAAATGTGAAAGAGATGGAGAGAAAAAGGAAAAAAGAGAAAGAGAGAGAGAGAGAGAGAAAGCGCGACACTTTTGTAACCGCTAAAACGCGGCGTGACGGAGAAACGAAACACACATACACATATGAATTAAGTATAAGTAAGAAGTAATGATAATAAATAATAATAAACTATTGTGTGTTAGGCTTACATTCTTTTTCGTAAAGCGCGAAAAAGCGAGCGAGAGAGAGAGAGAAAGAAAGAA
>QVNW01000274.1:70000-79971 GCA_014825475.1 Pseudomyrmex flavicornis
GAATTGAAGCGCAATCAAGGTAAGTGCACTTCATATTTCTTTTCGACGGAAGAGAAGTTTTTCGCGACGTAGAAAATATTCTATACGCAATAGATGTTGCGCGCAAAAGTAGAACAATTATAGAAAGCTACGATATGAAATAAGAGACGCATCGAATAGGAAAAATACTTTGCGGAATATTTGAAAATTGGAAGAGAATTAGAATATTATGTTGAAAACATCTAATATAATTTATAAGAAGAGCATTTTTTTCACGAGAAGTAACAAAGTGCACGAAATTCATTAATGTTCTCTCCAATTGTAAAAAGAAAAAAATAAATGTGTGTAAGTCTACTGTGTTATTAATATACTTTATCAACACGGAAATTGCGGCGAGCAAATTTCCGCGAATGACTGCCGCATTTCCGTGCGAAACAACGGCTCGACCGAAAAATCGCGAGTGAATTTACATTGTCTCCTTCCCGTCGTAATGCTGCCAAAAATAGCGAACTAATATTTGTGTAATTAAAAAACCTTTTTGCTCCATTGACAAGTGAATTAACTTAAAATTTCGTCTGTAGCCTCGAAATGAAAAATATCGGATAGGATTCAAATGTTATTTTCAAACGGTTATATGATTTCTTTTTTTTTTTTTTTTTTTTCAATAAAGACCTATAAAACATTCCATTTCAGTGATTTTTAAACGAAAGTGGATTAAAGTCAAATCGAACCATTTGGGTCAAATCCGTACCGGCGCGCTCGATGACGTTTGATCTCATTTCACACCCGCTTGCTCGTGCGACACGCGATGCATCGATCTGGAGGAAAAAAAAAAAAGAACTCATATGTCTCCACGAGATATCGCGTATCAGAGCAGATGTCAACCACGTTGTGTTCTGAGATATACTTTAATCGTGGTTGATTCGCTCGGTTCTATTATATCCGCGCGACTGATAAGAGGGTTCCCGCCAGTAATGAAAAACCTTCTCTTCCGCGCCGTCGAAATGACGCCAAGAATCGCAAGAAAAAAAAAAAATAAATCTGATCATAATAAATTTATTTTAACAACAATGTGTCTCTCGATTCGAGCAGAGTGCAAATAAATTATACACAGGTTTAGTCTAAAAATGTCGATATATTTATATGTCCTTCCCCCGTTACGAGGGAGGAGATAGACGTGTGTGTGATAGTTCCATAATAACTTCGGCTTACAAATTCATCATCGAGGGGTGAAGGGCGGGGCAGTATTCGTTCGGCGCCTATGCCATCGGATGCTCTCGATCTTCGCCGGATCTCGTGTCGATTTTTTTTTTGCGAAGCTTCGTCCGGTGAAACTTATCGATTTTTGTGCGTGATAGATCCGATCTACGAGTGACGCGTTTACTCGTTCACCTGTCGTAAGAACGAGAGCATTTTCCAAAAGTTTATCTCGCGTGTGGTTTTTTCTTTTTAAAAAAAAAACAGAGAGAATTCTGAGTTCGACGAAGAAGAGCGTCCGATCGGACACATCGACGCGGCGACGTCGTAGTTGATTGAACAACATTGTTAGCGATATATGTGCGTCGTGTGTAATTTTACGCCGAGAGTTACATCGTAGTCCTAAGTAATGTAGGCGAGATAAGTTACGAAGAGCACGTATATAATACAATATATTATATATATATTTATAGATTTATATATATATATTTATATATATATATATATATTTTTTTTTTTCCTTATCGCGGTGTCTGCATATGTATGGTGTGGAGAATTTCAAAAATTTATATATAACATAACGAGGACGCGCGAACGTCTCCCCAAATCGCATCGTGCACACGCACGCACACACGCATCTTTTTTTTTTTTTGTATATAAATCTTCCTGCGAGATGTGCAATTTTCTTTCTTTGATGTTTTGTCTTCTCTCTCGTCGAGATTAATACTCAAACATCTCGATGCGGTGGGAAAAAACGTGCAAATTGGAGTTACCTTCGCCGGGTCGCTTTATAACACATGGATCAGGTGAATCCTACGATTCGCGTGCCGTCGCCATTCGCTTGGCGCTTCGGAGAACAATAAACGGTGAAAGGTAATTTTCGAGAAAATTGTTTTTTATTTTTATTAAGACGTTTAATTAAATCACGGAAGGAGGGTAAAAAGAAATGACTCGAAAGTGTTTGGCAACCGTAGTAGTTTAGAAATTTTCATTCTCAGCTTGTCGAGATTTTATTGCCAAGTGCGTCTTGTTAATTGCAATTTAATTGAATATTAATTACGTTTCCAAAAGTCGATTTTCTCTCTGTTCTGAATTTTTCGATTTAACGTTCAACTTTTCCACTTTCTCAAATGTACAAAAAAAAGAAAAAAATCCGATATTCGGCGGAAGACCGCCATCGAGTTGGCACCGGCACGCGGATCTTCGCGTTTAAGGCATGCGGTTTGGTGCTTAGCTACTACTTCTATTACTCGAGCCTTGGATTTCTCTCGTGTCTTCTCCTTTCGAAACAACTTGAAACGCGGCGGTCGGCTCTTCTCGTCGTGCTGTTCTCGTTTTCGTCCGATAAAAAAAAAACCAAAAAAAAAAAAAAAGAAAGAACGAAGAAATACTCCGCGCGTCCGCGGGAAAAAAAATCCGTTGAAATTTATCGAACGACAAACCGCGCGTCGAAGTACGGCCGGGCGGTTCGTCCGGCTTCTCGTGACACGTGACGTGAAATGACGACGAGGACGATCGTCTCGCGAGGAAGCTCCTAAGTGAAAGCGAAACGACTATTTCGTGTCGACGTTAGTCATCGCATTATAATTCGTTGCTATCGTCTGGCGGACGCGCGTTCTCCTTCTCTCTTTCGTTGGCGACATTGGCGAAGATTCGCGCCAGACTACGAAAACAGATCGTATTTTACATCACGCACGTCGTAGCAGCGGTCTCTCTTCGTTCCGCGTGAGGAATCGTCTCGCAAACGTGTGACGTCGTTGATCAGCACTCGCGGATCTCTCTCAATGTGAGACCTCGCGCGAGAGACTCGCACCGCATCCTTCACGGGACGAAGCACGCGGTGTGCTTTACACTTAATCTCATCTAACGCCTCCGGCACGAGAATAACCGGAAGATAAAATAACTCGTCGAAGAAAAAGTCGAAGAATTCAGGGCGAGAAGGAGATAATCTCATTCTTGTACTGAATCCTTCAAAAAGTATTTACAACTTGGCGGAAGATTGTAGGATATCTTCTTCTTCTTCTTCTTCTTCTTCTTAGTGTTCTTGTTGTTATCTGAGATGTTTTTTTTTTTTTTAACTTCACTATCTCAGATTCGAGCAATTTGAACATCGAATTAGCAATTGAAAGGCGTTTCTTTGTTTTCAAATTGATAAATTTTTTTAAAAGAGAAATTTTTATTACACCAGTCGATTTTCATCGATTTAATTCTTCAAATCGCGAGTCTCGATCGCGAGACGCGGCGGCAATGAAATACATCGTGTGGAAAACAGGGCGCGCGCGCGTGTCATCGACGCCTCGCACGCTTATCTAGATTACCTTTAAACCTCGTACTTATCAGTAACGTCGACGGATGTTCGAGCGACAAAGTGTTTAGCCAACGTTTGTACCTTGCCGTGACGGGTGCTCCGTGAATGCCCATTTGTCTTTTTTTTTTTTTTTTTTTTTTTTACCTGTCGCGCGTTTGAACTCGACATCTCTCGCTATTCGCGTTCCTATCGACATTTTCGAGAGACCGACCCAGAGATCTCTTGTCGAGGAAGAACGAGAGCATCTCGGTATAAAGAAAACACACTGAAATAACGTCTCAATAAGATAAAAAGACTTTTCCGTTCGTGAACAAAAATGTGTGTCGATCGGTCTGAAAAGTAAATCACAGAAAATAATAATAAAAAAGAGAACTACGTGGTTTAATAAGACAAATTATTATTTCTCGAAGCGTCTCGGTTTGTTCAACATTTTCAACGAGCGATCGAGAGAGGCAAAAGGATACAATTTGCAAAACATTTTCTTTTTTGCGAAGAATTAATTGCTTTGAAAAAAATTTCCGAACAAAGCGTATCGCGAGAGAGCTCGCGTGACGTTCACAGTGCGATTGTCAATAACGTTAAATATATCCTTTTACCCCTCTGACAATTTTGTTTCACTGAAATTATCTCACGCGTTACTTAAACAAAAGAACAAAACAATAATTTTTGCTCAAATTTTTCGACACATTTCACAGAAAAGATATAAAGTCACTTCCGATCGTCTAACGTGATTACAAAACTGATACAAAAAAAAAAAAAAATAATAATAATACACAAATTTTGTTTTTACAAATCTCTGTGCGATTATTATCGTCGATAAGATAAATTTTTCTCCTCTTCCTGTGGTTTCTCGAGCTCGACACACCACGGGACAATCTTTGGCATTCGACCGACTTCCGAACTACGCGGGGGGAGAAGGAGAGTCGTCGTCGTCTTTGTCAAATATCCTCGAAATAGATGAACGCGCGAAAAAACATTGACTTAAAAACTCTATTAAATATTACATGTACAATCGATAGTTCATCGTTTTTTAGCATCTCATCTCGCCGTGAATGAGAATCATCGTCATCATCAACGGCTCCTCTCTCTCTCTCTCTCTCTCTCTCTTTCTCGTTACACATTGTCCGCTATAATCTCAGTTTAATGTTATCGGTAATAATGTTTTTTTTTTATCAATAATATTATTTCTTATTAATATATATATATATATATATATATTTCTCGTTAACGCGTGTGAAGTACGTGTGTGTTATCTGTGTACGTGTATGTGTCTGTAACGTGTACCTATGCGTGTGTATAAACGTCCCATTAATAATAATAATAACGTTACAACAAGTTAATGACCCCTATTAAACTTACAAGTCGTATCGGTAATAATGCGCGGTATGATATTCTGTTTTCCTTTTTTTCCCTCTTTCTTTTTTATTTCTCGTCGCACTCGCGCCTGTCTTTTTTTTTTCTCTCACGCGCACACGCACTCTCGCATCTACTTTTCTCTAAAATCTTTCTCTGCGATATCACACATATAATTATAATAATAATAATAATGAGTATATTTCGAAATATATACCCAAATACTCTTCTGTGTGTTGGATTCGTTCGTTAGTTTACTCTATCGGTTTCTCTCTACGAACGCGGCGTTTCTCGGTTTTACAAAAAAGAGGGTTTCGGAAACGTTCACGCACCGACGTGATTAGGCTTAAAAAAAAAAAAAAAAAAAGATTCAACTCTCGTCGTATACAAACATCTCACACACGTAAAAAAAATCAGAGATCGCTCGACGCGTTCAAAAGCGCATATTTACGTGCAGCGGTTCTTTTTTTTTTTTTTTTTTTTTTTTTTTTTTTTTTTTTTTCGAGACGCGCGCGATAATGCGTGGCGAGAAAACCCAACGCAGCGTGACAAACAGTGTGACGAAAACAGCGTGAAAAAAGCGTTTCGATCCGAGACTGCTCCCCGAATTTCCGATGCGACAAATAACACGCGACGTTACCTTGTTATTTTATCAGCCGCGAAAGCAGCGCGTTTCTTCGGACAAATTTTCGAGCTGACCGAAACGATGCTTGATGAAACACAATGTTTCTCCTCGTTAAAGGGTCTGGAAAATGTTTGGAAAATTATCTGTGGAACGTTTTTCGAAATCACAAAATAGAAACGGTTGTTCGAAAAATTATTTTCTTATCTCCGGCAACGCATCAATTATGTCAATTTGTCGTGCGATGCGATAACCCGAGTTTTACGGAAGACACAAAAAACGGGAAGGGAATATCCAATAACACGCACAGACTCACCGTTTCGTTTTTCTTTTTTTTTTACGAGGGACATAAGAACTCATGTCGACCGGCCTTCTGAAAGAAAAACAGGTCACAGGAAAGGTCTGTCACTTTTAATGCTGCCAAAATTGCGAGTACAAAAGAAGTTTCTGGGGGAAGAGAAAATACTATTTGTTGATCTACATACAATACAATAATTCTTTCAGAAAATTCATTGAGGAGAGAAGAAGATACTGTCAAATTATTGAATTGAATCTCATCACTACGTGTTTTACGTTAGTTTTTCTTTTTTTTTTTTTTTTAAATAATAAATGACGTGAAGAGTTTGTGCTCCAACGCAAAGTTTTGCCAACACAAACGTGCGGCGGTCGCCCGAAATTGGTGGTGAAGACGCGCAAAAATTCCGCGCCGCATCCGCGACTGACGAAGGAGAAGGGGTTGGAGGATGGATGGAATGGGTGGAGGATTGCGCACGCGACGGGAACGCGAAGAGACGCGAATCGCGCCGCGTGCAGAGGGATGCCAAGGAGAGTAAAAGATGGAGCGGAGTGATGCGGTGGCGGAGTTGTTGGTCGCGGTCGATACACGGTGTAAATCGGGGTTACTGGACGATACAGCAGCAGGGGTTGTTCGCGAGGGTCGTGGTGGCGATGCTCTGTTGTCGCTGCTGCCGCGTCTGCCTGTTACGCTGGTGATGGCTCGTCGCCCTCGCGCACCTGGGCTATTGGTTCTCCAGGGAGTAGTGGCGCGACCTCTTCCAGAAGCCCTTGAAGAAACCCTTCTTCTTGGGCGCGTCGCCGCTTTCCGCGCCTGAAACAGCAAAGGTCCGAATTTTCAAAACCGGCAAATAAATCGGCGGGGGAGGGACACAAATTGAAGCGCGCGGAAACCGCAAACGTGGCGCGAAAGTAAATATGTTGACTGATGCGTGAAGCAGAATCGAAGTCGGAAAGCTAAGCTTGTATCTCCCCCTCGCGTACCGATGGAATTTCCAACCGATTGCGTTCGCGCAACAGCGTTCGAAGCAGCAGCGAGAAGAAGTATACATGTAATGTACATATGTGTACACGTTCGCTCGGCGAATGTACATTACGCTGCGGTTTTCGTTGCTGGATCCGCCGAGAACACGTTTTACATGACTGACAATCAATTTGCCGACGCGTTAACCCGTCGAACGAAAGCTATAAAAGCTTCGTGACGGTGTCGCTTTTCACTTATTTATTTTTTTTTTTTTTGCGAGAACCTAATGTTCTCCTCTTCTTCTTCGCGAGTTAAAAATATTTTACAAAAAAACATTCTTAAATCGGTTTCACTAAAAAAATAAATCATCAAATACTGTAATATTTTGCTTGTAACGACGTTCTCTCAGATAACTCTCGTATCTTCGCTGTCAGAGACGCTAATTATCAATCGTGGATGCAAAGGAAGTGACTGTACGATCTTTCAGCTTTCTATCGGAGACATCACGTCGAAATGCGACGTGACAGAAAAAAACCACGCTGATAATTTCTTTTCTCAAAGAAACACGCACGACTGTGCGCGTTTTACAGGCGACGTGGCAATTGCGTCGTGTCGAAAACGATTTTTAAACGGACGGACGCGCGTTTAAGCAGTCAAGACACCGAGATTCTCCGCCGCGGTTAACAATGGCCGGCTCTTTCCGGTCAGCCTTTCGTGTCAGGGATGGGAGAACAACGCCGTCGTGATTAATATGACGCCTGTTGCCGGCGTCGCGACGCTGTTCTTTTTTTTTTTTTTCTTATCCTCGCGATATCGCGAACTCACTACTATCGGCGTCCGGAGTTGCTTTTTTCTTCGCGCATTTTATTTTTTTCCCCCGTGTTAACAACAAATATTTCTTTCACTTCGATTGTTTTTTTCGTCGATATCGCACATCTGTTTTAAAATGTTTTTAACATTTAAATACCCAACGCCGTTACCTCGTGCGACGATTCTGTCAGTCGGTTATCGTCGTTTGAAAAGAATTCAAATCGGTTAAAGAGGCCGCGTGCGGATTTACAGTTACGTACACACGTCTCTCGCAGTTAGACGAGACATTGAGCGATCGCGCGCGTATAATCCGATTGGTATCTCTCAAGAACACATCGCACGCGTCCTCGATCGACCGTGACTTTCAACAACGATAGCGTGTCAAGGCGACATAATCGCGACTCATTGCTTAAAACAAAAACAAATAAAAAAAAAAAAAAAAGTCTATATTTTATCTGGCGCGCTCGAATATATCGCACCCGGCGAGACGAAGTTTTTCGTCGTCCGTTTCGTGAAAGGATATCACGCGCAAAGCAGCGAAACGGCGTGAGAGACGCCGAAATTCGGAATTGCTCTTTTTCCGAAAGGTGAGACTGTGTAATTGACTCGAGACCGGATAGGATTATAAGACCTCGAGAAGCCGAGACAATAAGAGAATGTGTGTGCGTGTGTAACGTATTGGCGCGGCCAATGAACGCCGCGGAATGGAAGGAAGGAAGCAAGGAAGGAAAGAAGGATGGCCCTACCGCGGAGGAGAGAACCGTGCGTGCGGATCAATACCGATAGAGCGTGCCCTATAGGACGTGGAGACGCAGACTCTCTCCTGGGTGTGTCCGCGATCTCCCGCGCGCAGTATCCCGGACCGTGTTTTGTCGTTTCCCGTGTCGCGCACGTGTGTGTGTGTGTGTGTGCGTGCGTGCGCGCAGCGCGCCGATCTTCCCGCGGCTTTTCCGAGCCCTTTTCCGAGTCCGGCCGATTCCTTCGGAAAGGACATCGAACTCCGGGGTTCGTTAAACCACGACGTGAAACTCTCCCTCTTTCTCTCCCTCCCTCGAATAGCTACTCGTTCTCGCGTGGCTGTCAGCTGATGGAGCAGCGGACGGCTCTGCCGAGTGGCTCTTCACGAGCTTCATTTCATACAACGAGACGCGCGTGTGATGTCAGACTCGCGGGAAAGAGAGGAAGGACAATTGAAAATTATCCCATACCGCGAGATAACGAACCGGAATTGTCCTCTCGCGTAGAGAAAGTCTTTCGATCTTTAATTTTCTCATTTTATTTTACTTTTTTTTTTTTTTTTTTTTGGTCTCTGATTTGAGACGCGCGATAACGGGGGATTCTGATTCTTCGCGTGGATGTAAATCGTAAGATGACTTCGCTATTATTGGACGCACGGTCGGGCTATTAATATTTTCCAACTCGAAAGTTGTGGCGTTAACGTGCCGTCCGAGCGTAACGGAAAAGGACTCGCGAAGAAGATGTTGGAACTTTCGGCAAATTATTGGAAACTCGAGAATTTTTTATAATCCGTATAAATAATCAAAATATATATATACATCCCGCGCTTGGGAAGGAAACTTCGTGGAATAAAGGCAATCGAGTTATCGCGGAGTTTCTTATCGACGATAAGATACACTTTTTTTTCGAGAGTGTATATCCATCAGTAAACATATTAACTTTATCTCTTGATGTTGAAAAAAAAAAAAAAAGAAACGAGTTAAAGAAAAAACATGTGTTTTTTGTTCGATAAAAAACACACAAAACCGAAAGGACGCGCGGTAAAAGTTTTTACCGATGCGACAAATGCAAATTTGATTTAAGTTGGTTGTTGAAATCGCGTAGTGGAACAAAATAATTTTTCATAAACTTGGAAAACCGAGATGAAGGCGCGGATTATTCTTCGAAATAAGAGAGAAACTTCTCGAGAGAGGAAAACGTCGGAAACAATTCGCTGATTTTCCAACCGGAAAAAAAAAAAAATGATCCGACAGCTCCAGATTTTCCTCGCGGTTCTTTTCCATATATTTTCTCTTCCTCTCTCGGGAACGTCCGTCGTTGCATGTAACTTAATGCACATTAAAAAGCAGGTCTTCCTACTCGCATTTCCGAAAATAACCGGCGAATATTAATAGACGCGTTAGATCCGCGGGGAGGAGGAGACGCGGAGCAACGCGCAGAGAGAGGGCCGCGATATTTTGGAACACCATGATTCCCCTCTTCTTCCACTCGCCGTGGTTTGTCCGCGCGTTTGCACACTAAATTCGGTTGCGGACGAGATGCGAGTCGGTATGTACGCACGGATCGACGCGAAATGGGGACACAATCTCTGTGTTTTCGCGATTAAAATTAAAAATAACGTTCTGCGACGAGACGCTGCAGCGCGCGTCTCACCTTGAGAGTCAAAAGGGGAACGCGAAGGAAACGTCGAGAGAGAGAGAGAGAGA
>QVNW01000275.1:0-132749 GCA_014825475.1 Pseudomyrmex flavicornis
AAAAAAAAAAAAAAAAAAAAAAAAAAGGGACAAAGATCGCAACGAGGAAATATCCCGGAAAGAAGACAAGGAGCGCAAATTTCGATCCTCCTGAGCGTGATAGACCGAATACCGTGCTCGAGGCGAGAGACGTCGAGAAGCGTTGGTAACTTTGTCCGATGGTGATTCCGTAATGGCGGATTTCTACCCTAAAGTTAACTAATACGTATTTCTACAAGCCATACGTTTTCGTGAATGCAGGATGTTTCGTACGCGCGCGCGTCACAACTTTGAAGTCTTTCTATTAGATTATCGTCTAGTATGTATCCTATCGGATTCAATCTCGACGAGTTTGTCATTCAATCTTCGAAATTTAAAAGTTTATAAAGTTTGACGAAAGCCAATATCTATTATATAAAAGTGACTTAAGCAAATTTATATTGATCCTATTGCTTTCTTGATTTTTTCGCGAAATAACATTCTACTATTTTCTTGCACTTTTATGTGTAAAAATTACTTTTGCATGTAGAAATAACGTGATCTTAAAATGTAAATTAAATAAAAAAATAGAATATCATAATTAAAAACAACTTTTTGTGTAATTCAGGTTTTTGTATTCAACTTACCATTAAATTACCATTGAGAATATTATGTGCTCGTTAGTTAGATATGGAAATGTTATATAAATGCGGCCAATTATCCATATTCAGGTCAAACAATTCCCATTTACTTGAGATTATTAATTTGATTATCGATAGTGATAATGACTAGAAATGTTTGTGAGCACAATTGGCACATGATCCTACCGCTTTTAATGAATTACGAAATCACGTTTGCGATTGAAACTGCAAATTGAGCTTTTGATCTTTCGGTAATCCGCAATGTCTCCGTGTTCTTTTAATTAATTTTTTATTGAAGTTTCCCGCGCGTTCGTCTTTGATAGGGAAACACATTGGAACGTCGTAATTACTTAAGTTTCAAATTAGTCTTGGATTGCTATTTAATTTCAGCACCTACCTAACCAGCCTTATACTTGAAGTAACGGATGGTAGAACCGCTCAATATTACTCCTTTGAGTTGTCAGTTTACCGAAGAAGTTTACAGTACGTTCGTATTTAAATATTACACAAATTACTTTTTGAGAGCATCGAAAAGTGCTTGTCAGAATTTGCAATATATACTCGAATAGTGTTATTAAATATTTTTGCGTTTGGAAATTGTGTCTCACATATACATTTATTATATCCCCGTGCATGTTGTATAAAATTATCACAAAATGGAATATATAACGCACGAAAATATATTTTAAAATTAAATATTTTATATCCGGAGCGCTGCGGAAAATACGGTTTAACTTAAAACCAGAAATGTAATTAGCAACTGATTTAATTACCCGAATCTGACGGAACGTGGTAAGTTTCTAGAATTAATTGAGAAAGAATGAGCCACCATTAACTTGGTAGGAAATTTTTACCCAACATAACGTAAAATCGGCAAAAATGAGAAGTATGTTCCAAAAAGTTCTCGCTTGTAGACCCGCTCAGAGACTCCAAACTTGCTGACGTCTTCTAACAGTGTGATCGCATTGTTCCAGCTCTACATATAATTAAAGCGGCCATCGCTCGGACATAATTATTACTTTCGGGACTAAATGCATCTTCTCCGTTTGTTTGCACTTTTAATTCGGACTACAAATTTTATTTCTCAATTTTATGATGATATTATTGTAAAATTACTCTTTAGTATTCAGTAAGTAAATAAAGCTATTTTATTTTCCGTATTTGAAATTATAGATCGTGAGCACTTAACAACTGCAAATTTAACATCAATTAAAGGTTCTTTAGCACGCGATATTATTTCAATATTTATCATCTACATCAAAATCTGGGCATATGCTTCCAAAGCATTACCTTTCACTACTGTCAGTAAAAACAGCAATATCGCGAAAGTATGTAACAACTTAAAATATATAACTCGAACGAATTTGCTTGCCTGATAATAAACGACAGTTAATCGAACGACATGCTCTCTAATAATGATGCTCGCTCGACTGTGAAAACAACTCTTGTAAAAGCTCTAATGGCTTATGCTATCGTCGAGAGAGTGTATATAAACGACAAATATTCAAATCGAAAGAGGTGCAAGCGAATATCTGGTTACGACCGCGATATCACATGGGTGCACTTTCGAAGTAAGAGTCGCACGATTGGCCAATATGGCAAGCGCGAACAACCGAGAACAGAGAGCAAGTTAAAATTCCCTTTATTGTACGAATGGGACCTTCGGCGGGTCGTGCCGGCGGGTTAGCCTCGAGACGGCCGAATTGGCGAAAGCGCTTTGATTTGCGTAAACGTGTGAGAATCCGTATCTCGGATTTCGCGCGCTCTCGCTTGGTTTTCTCATTGCGAATGAATACGGAAACGGAAACCAGCATGTGCAAATTGCTTTTCTTTTTGCCCGAGAAGACCGCGGCGCGAGATAAATTTATTAAAAGTGTGTCTGTCGCGTCTCCGCTGTATCACACCGCATATTCCTGTAAAAGCGCATTCTTTCGTATCGTAATATAGTTGAAATAAAATCACACCGTATGACATCGTATTCCGCGCGAAATGTCTTACGAAATGACGGTTCGTAAGAGTATAGAAATACACGCGTATACCACAGTGTGTGACTATATTCCGCGCACAAAACCGTCGCAATTTTATCTCGTAAATTTGCATCTGATTCGCGCATATATTCGGCTCTTCATTAACATGTCAAGTAACCTGTTATTTACGTACCTACGTTGCCTGTATATTGTGAACTATTTCGTATATTATTTTGTTTGAAATAAACGAAGATATTAGTTGATAGAACATATTTGCGTTATTTTGTGTTATTTTTGTATTGCTGCACTAAAAACAAATAATTTTGCCGGACAAAAGTCGAAAAATGAAACAAGCGGTAGAGAGCGCGTGTCGTTGTGTGAAACGCTCGTGAAAAAATCCAACATATGCGATGTCGAGCCACTGTCAGAAATTTTCCGCGACAAGCGTAGGACAGAAGAAAAAGAGGAGCTGCTGCAGTTGTTCTCTTTTTCTTTTCGCAAAAATGTAGCGAATTGCAAGTGCAGTATCGGAGACGAAACTAAGTAAAACGTATAGACGCAAGATTGGAGAAAGTAGGTACAGTCGGTTGCGTGTTGAGGCTTTTCTCTGCTCTTTTATACGGTACGACAATCTGGAAAATACTGTGCTCTCGCGAAGAAGAAGGCACGCCGAGCGAAACATCTCGTTTCGTGCTCGCAGATACAGACAGGATGAGCAGAAGTAACGCTACGCGAGATGTAAAAACACCTATGCCGGTTGCGCAATGAGTAATGTGATTTCTGTTAAAATTTTTCTCTCTCTCTCTCTCTCTGTGTGTGGCTCTTTATTATTTTATATTCTACGTATATTCTGTAAATCACAAAATTTCTAGTAATATTTCATCTTTTATCTTTTTAATGCTTCTTTATCCTTTCTCATTATTATTTTCTTTCACATGTATTCTGACATTTACAATTCTGTTGAAATCAATTTTGTAATCACTATGTTACAATATGCTTTTTTCCACAAAAAAATTACAGTGTATTTCGTGCTTGTAAATATAACGAGAATGACTATTAAAAAATACATTAACATAATATATTTCTGAAAACAGGCTTAAATATGCGAAATATTTCGAGTATTGTGAACAGAGAAATTGAATTTTCAAGAATTTGTCTCGAAAAAGCAACGTTACCTTCTCGGATAGAAATTGCGCAATGAAGTGATAAGAGTCGATCGTAAAGAGGACAGTCGAACGAAATAGATATAACAAAACTATTTGTGGTAGATAAGTTGAAGGCCATAAAGAAAAGGAGTGAACGAAAACTAGGTAATTTTTCTTGGTCCTTGACACAATGACTGTCTCTTTGTACAACCTTCGAACTTTTTCAGTCAAAGAAAGACTACCCAGCCAGAGATTCAACAATCTTGATAAGTCGTTTCTTTTTACTTCTTTCGAAGCAGTCAGTAATTCGACTAGAGTTCGTTATATTATGTTCGTTATACGTGAAAAGCGTGAAAAAAAAGACAACAATGATATCGAAAGAAAAGTTACAACAGTATAGTTTTACGAATCCAGATGATATGGCTTTACTATTTAAAAATTAATATAAATAAAAACTTTAGAAGTCTAAACACACACGCGATCTATCAATATATAGACTAACTAATAATTGTTTTAATTTTTTTTAAACCATTTTCGTAGGAATAAATCACTGAGTACTTAGAGAACAAATTTATTCAAACTTGCGAAAGTATCTACATATAACCACAGGATAATTTTCTTCAAATTTTTCTTAGAAAGAAAACAACGAAGATACAAATTTTCTCGCCATGTAAACTATAAAAAAGTAAACGTAAAGAAATTTCTTGAATTACGTTTGCGGAGTAAGAAAAAAACAGCGGAAATGGAAACCGGCAAAGTCTACATTGTGAAAAGGACATTCTCCACGGATTGTATAGATTGTGTCATATTCTAAATGAAGTTCACTCAGGATTTACATACTTCTTCGAACTGATTAGATATTCCATTCTTCAAGCTTTGTTGAACCTGAATTATTTTGTGATCTTATCTTGTAAAAATAGAAACATTGTATTTTTCCAAGATAGTCTTTAAATATTTTACGAGTATGTAGATTGTTTACCTCATAGAAAAACCTTTCAACAAAAATTTCATTTTCTATTTTCCTCTTTTTCCATATCTCTCTTTCTTTTTAAATTAGATTTTCTAAAAAATAGTAAATCGTATCGTTTTAATCGCTTTTTAATTAGCTAAGCAGAAAGTACTTTAGATGCAAATGTCTCGAAAAAAAGTATATAAAGCGGAAATAGTTGTAAAAAATTCATCAGTTTTTAATGATTTTACGCGCACAAAAATAGTGCGAAACTATTGAGTTGCACATGCGCAATTCGTTTGAATTTCTAACGCATTGCCTGTATGCGCTCACTTGTTATAATTATTCTTTTATGTCAGTGCCATTCAACTTTATTTCTATATTGCGATGCTTATTTTAAATGAGTATAAAATTCATATTCAGCAAATCAGCATAAACTTCTGAACTTTTTAAACAGCCGCGAATACGCAATGAGATTTATGATTGAACTTCTATGTACAAGCAATAAAGTGCAAAGAACCGCGTTTCTATCCAGACAGGTTATTAAATAATTCGCGGTTTTTCCTCTTTCCTGCACAAAATTATGTGCCGACGGTATTCTACCAAGACTCTACTTTATTATGCTGCAATCTTAAAAAGATTCTCTCGGGTGAAGTAAAACATCATCTGTTTATATTAGAAAATTCATAATTTTTTTTAAATAAAATATTAAAATATTAAATAGCTTAAGCGCATATTTTATATACTTGTTTCTTAACAAAATAAATTATACTCGTATAATTTAAGAGAAATTCTCTTTTATCTACAAACACTTCAAACGAAAAACATTTGTTAGTAAATTCTATTACGAATGACTGAAATGTTTTTGTGACTTAAAAGAGAAAGAGAGAGAGGGGTGTCTAGACAAATACTATCCTTAATAATTTCGAGATTACAATCAAGTCGAGAGGATTTTATATCTTTACTTCATCAGTTCTCTTCGATCGAGTGGGTACACTTGCATTTGCATTCTCGTCTACCATTTTCTAAAGGGTTAGGTGCAAGCTTGCGACAAGGGAAACGACACTACGTTGCTGTGTAAAATGAAAATAGCATTACCGAAGAGAATAGAGTGGATGGAATCGAAATAACTTTTCCGCGTGCCACTGCAACTCGGGAAAATTGATTTTACGCGTTTAAGATCTCGACACTCTACATAGTAGCGCTGCGCTAATTTATGTGGATGTCAATTCGATCGGCAACAAAAATGAGATATTTTCAAAGCAATGAAACATCTTTCTTAAGTTAACATGATTCATCTATTTTCGTCGCGATATTTGAGTAAAAATTATTACAAGTATTATTACGTGTGTTATCGCACAAGCTAAAGCTTATCTGACTCGAGATAATGTTGATAACGATGAAAGCCAACATACTTAATATGCAGCAGCGTCTGAGCGATCGTTGTAATACAGAAGCGTAGAATCATTATTCCTGCGATGTAAACCGCGGTAAGTTTTCTCAACATTTAAAGGCCTTCAAAGTTCGTCTTCGAAGCGCGAAGAGAATACGGGAGGAAGAGAGAGAGAGAGAGAGATAGAGCGCAAACCAAGAGAAAGAGGAAGAGGATGAGCCGAGAGAGAGAGAGTAGAGAATAAAGGTACGGAGAGGATTGAGAGAAAATCTAAGAAACTCGAGAAACAAGAAGTTTCGTCTTCGACCCCGCTCCTTTCCGCTTTGCGCTCTCATTATATGCATCCCTACAGAGATATATAGTCGCCGGTATATACCTAGGGGGCTAAAACGTCTCCTGGAGAACTTTATTGTTGATTATTCAGACGAATTTATCGCGAGTCGTTGTTGTTGAGCTGATGCAAGCGCGCGCGCGTGCGCTTGCTCGCTCTCGCGCTCGTTGAACTTGTTGATTCATGCGCGCGTGCATTTATCGGACGGACTGAAAAAATCTAAGTCGGTGAAGAGGCTCGTCCAAGAGTTCTCGAGACGACGAGAAGACGTTCTTAAAACCTTCCGTGTTGAAAGCGCTGGCAAACTCGCCCGAACGTGCCAACTCGAAGAGATTTCTACAAGACATCTAAATTACTTCTCGCGCTGCATCCGGAAATCGCTTCCGAGCGGCGATTTAAAAAATCTCGTGCACGGTCAGCAAATCTCGTGAAATCGACGCAGCATGTTCAACGGAGCAACGAAGCTGAAATACGTCGTATCTCAGTGCCACGAGTCTTTTAATTAAATCGCTTCGAAGAGGCGAGCGTGCCGACAGACTTCAAGAATGATACACGAAGATTCGCCCGACACGTCGTCGCTGTCGCCGTCGTCGTCGATATTCGAGTGCGAGGAAGTGATAAAGTTATAATGATCACGGAGAATCGCGCCGCGCGACACGAGAATAAAAATTATATATTTACCTTAATCCTTCCCCGCGCATTCCCCACATCGTCAAGGAGATAAAGAAGCTATTCATATACATAGAGATATATATACATAGATATATATACGTATGTTTTCGGTCCATCCAAAGCCGGATGGATAGCGTTGTCTGTTGAGTGTAAATTTCTATTTCGAGACCACGCGAGTGATCGCGGCGAACGCTAACTCGGAAGAAAGATGGCGATGGTAATATCGCCCCGCAGCAAAATCGTGACGCTTGCCCTACTGATTGGTATCATCACTTTGGTGGCTCTTATTATAATGGGTGTAATCGGTCTCTGGAACGGGAAGAGCGAAAAAACTAATACTACGAAGACGAAGATGGTTAGCAGCAAGCTGCAGCAGATCACTGGGTACGCGGCAATGCAACATGTGAGTAAAACTAAATTGAGAAAAGCTACAAAAACTATCTCCGACTCGCTCTCTCTTTCTCGCTCTGTAATATACGAGAGCGTGGTAAATTTTACTTTCTTTCAATTAGAGTTCATTTACTTTTTCGTGAGATATCAATTTGAATAAATTCGAAAACTTTATATTACTGTACACTTTTGTGTGTTATAATAAAGTAAATATTATATTATTATTTTTACGCGAACATTGTTTCTAAGTTTTCGAGAAAGTCGACGAGTTGCAAGTATAATTTATGAGTCTTCCGGGATTGCGTGTAGTAGTAGTAGAGTATCAAACATTTATTCCGCTAGATGAAATAATATATCGCATGTGTCTGAGATTTTCCCTTATTTTCTGATTTTCCCCTCAAACCGTTTTCCATAATTAAGTTAATATACTCACATCCCGCTTGATTGGATGCATCCCGAGATGCAATTTTCGACAGTGCCGCGCGCAGCGCAGCACGCGCATTATCCTTCAACGTATCCGCGTGTACGCGCGTGTACTCGATCGCAGCGGAATGCTCTACGTCCTAGCAACGCGTGAGATGTTTTGCTCATCTTCTCATGCATATTAATATTATTCAATGTAAACCGCGAATGCTCGAGGTTCCTAAATCACTGGGCCTGCGCTTGAGAAGTGCAACGCCGTAAATAAACGAAATTAACGTCGCCATTATCGACTACGCCGTGCTGGGAATAAATTTTCCCCGACTGCGTTGAAGAGGAACGACTCGAGAAACACGCAGTTCGTCCGCTGTTTATTGAGAAAAAAAAAAAAATACGCTCGAAGCAAGCGTCGCCTCGAATCGCGCAGATTCCGTGCGCACATAGAAAATGACAAATGTTTCATCCCTTTATGAGCGAAATAATATGTCGTAACAGAAAACTTTTAAGTAGGTCTTATAATTTACATATTCCGTCGCAAGTCTCGTCGTGAATAAAATTATACATTGATTTGCACAAATACACAGATACGTATTTGCATCTCTGAATTTGCCTTGTGCGCGATGCTTTGCGTTGATTTCCACAGTTTGCATGCATATGTATTAATATTACACGGTGTAAACTGCGTCAGTATCACAGTGTTACGTCATGTCAGAAGTTTTATTACGTGACGAAAGCACGCGTAGAAATTTGCTTTCGTCATTTGCATCGGTTGATCGAAATCCCAAATAAAATATTTGGCTGTTTGATACAAGTTATTAAAATATTTTAAGTGATTTTACAAGTGATTAAAATATTTTATTTAAGAAAAAAATATCGAAATTTGATAAACAAGTACAAAAAGTAACTACCGATGCAAATTATTCCGTCAAACTATCGTTACTGTACGAACTAAAGACAAAAATTATGTCGCACTTGTGACTTTTTCTCTAATGATTGCTAATTAAAAATTCCTGCTTGTTCGCTACTTTCCACGGTTATCAAAGTTTCAATCGACACGAGACAATAAGTCAGCACTGCGTAAAAATTAAAATTGATAGCACATTGCAATGCATTCTGCATTGTCTTGTTGTTAATCAGCGACAATTGAATGTATTGCACAAATTTTATAACAAATAAAAAACAATTGTTTTTATACTAAAAAGTGATGAACACAAGACCATCATTAAGTTAAAGTCATTATTCTAAATAAAATTTAATCTGTCAATATGTAATAATTTATGAAATAAAGAAAGAAAGAGAAGTAAAAGAATGTGCTCATTTAATATATAAGTCTTCGTTATTAGTTAATTATTATTTTATCCGACAACAAATTTTCTTTTAGTGTCATTTATACGTACAATTAATTAAGCTTTAACCGTGAGATGTACAAAATTATCCGATGCGATTTATTTGTAATTAATGCTCGAAAGTGTTGAAATATCAATGTTTCTGTCATTATATAAGAAATAACTAGAATTTTTAATTTTACAATATTTTTAATTCTACTTTTATCGGCTAAATTTCGAAAAAGTGACGAAAAATTTCAATGAAATACGATATTTTCAATCAATGCAGATATATACAACATATTCAAGAAACATTGGACATTTATCTTCGATACCAGACAGAATGCAAAAATACGTTATATATCCAATATTATTCATGAATATGATGTATATATATTTGCTAAATGGTGTCAAGATAAAAAAATTACATTAAAAAGAAAGAAAAGAGAATATAGAACTTCGTTACTTAATGTTAAAAAATTGAAAGTGAGTATCAAAAGTTTACATAGTTATAACTGCAACGAAGCGACTTTTTCGCTTTATGACAATAATTTTTTTCTTAGAATAACAAAAACGTGGTAATATAAATTCTTCGATAAATACTAACACGTGCTTAAACCATAAATGGGATAAAATCCTGAATCTGACTAGAACGTTTCGAAGACAAATTGCTCTCGACGTAGAAATGGTCGCGGAAATCTTGGTAATATCAGTCATGGCTCTGAGAAGGAATAGGTAATTCAAATCGCTTTAGGAATCTCATACAGTCAAGTAGACGATATATTCTTGTGCGCGTTACGAGATCTCTCATATCAAGGAACAACTGAATCTTGCAAATATAGCAATGCATTTTTTTGTTGTCAAAATTTCAAAAGAAAAAAACTTTAAAATGCTGTTTGTGATATTATGAAGATTCGCGATAGCGTGGAAAATCTCACTCAAAACCAAAGTAAGAAACTTTTACGAGGTACTAAATGGTTGGTAGAAGGAGTTCTGATATACTGCGAAATCGGCCCTTCGTAATCCAAATCTCCTTAGAGAAACGAAATGGAACTTTCCATAAAATTTATTCCTTTCCTAGGAACATTCACCGTCGAATCCTATATAACTCACTGCCAGCAAGTTTATACTGCTGTGCTAAAGTGCCTTTCTAAGCGTGCAAAAAGTATAGATGTATGTACACATCATACATCGAAATTAATTTAAACATATCGTAAATGTTTGCAAAATCTTATGTATGGAAAAATCATAACGATTATTATTTCTTCAAAGCAAAATTCTTTGACGGAGAATATGTGTGATATAACGTTAACTACTTGTTCAGTTTTGTAAACTTTGAAAAGTGTTATTCCCACAATTCTCACACTCTGTTCTGCGATATCTAAAGAGCGCGGGCGAGAATCATTAGGTATCAGATGTGGCTTGTCGGTGGCGGAACGATACGCGAGGTTACCGTTTTGAAAGATATTTCGGTAGGAACGGATGGGGCTATGCGGCCTGCCAACGTTCATTGAATTTCAAGCGAGTCTGGAACTGGAAAAAAGAGAGAGAAGGATAGATACATATACAGAGAGAGAGAGAGAAAGAGAAAGAGAGAAAGCAGAGGTCACGTTCGCGCAAATACCTCCGCAACCGAGCGAAGAATCGACCCGCTGCTAACTTCGATTTATATCCTGGCAACTCATCTCTCTTTTATCGCGCTTTTAATTCGACAGTCTCGCCATTCTATAACCTAATTAGAGAGACGCGGTTGCTACGCGCCAAGAAACAATGATTCTACGATGTTAATTTGTTGCGCTGTATTGCCAGAAATAGATCGATAATTTAATGTATATATGTTAACATAAAACCGTAGCCAAAGCGCGTCTTTCTCGAAGAGATGATCGCGAAGACATGATGTAAAGATTGAGCGTTAAAATAAACGGTTGTTGCGCGGTTAACTTCCGTAACTATCTCTTTATTCTGCATTAGAACTCATAAAACTTTTGAGCCCGTGAAGTTCGTCTTCCATCTCTGATAGCTTCCTATGTAGCGTTGCGGCAAGCGGAACTTTAAAGAGTGCTTTTAACTAACTCCGAAAAATCGAGTTACGCTACAAAAACTCGGTGCCACTCTACGTGTTTCTAAAGTTTCGGAAAAATCATCGGTTTTGCTAGCGCTTTTCCCCCGCACGCGATTCCTTGCAGGAAGATTTTTCTGCGCTTGTTGAAAAAACTTTGCGAGTAAAATGGAATGCTTCAAGATTAAAGTCGTATGTATAGTTTCGAGGAAGTCATCACATTACAAAATAGGAAACATTATGTCGCTTTCTTGGCATTAAGCTTGAAAAAGCTTATGTCCCAAAGCAAATTAGAACTAAAAGCATGTCTGGATTTTAAGTTTCTTTGCTAAGTGTCCGTATGGGAAATGTACTTCATGTGTGAAATATGAGAGCTCGTTATGACGTAGTCTAAACTCTTCATATGAAATTACAACAAATAGCGGTAATGCGTTGTAGCGAGAGATACTAAGAAAAGAGAAAATTATTTCACAAACTGATAAACAACTGTTCCATCTTCTACTCGTTTCTGCTATTTACGTAAGCAACGATATATTTTTTCTAGTAGCAGCAAGATACTTACGCGCGAGATGCGCTGTAGATAATATAACAACAGCGCAGTCCCTAATGGGCTGTTCTTTTTTTTTTGCCTGCCTCGTATTTTTTAACAAAAGCAAAATATATAATGTATAACTAAAGAAGAAGAAGAGAGATATAATAAATCTAAAATTTTCATGAGAAAAGAGAGATAGTTTAGATTATGCTAGAGAAAGAGAGAGAGAGAGAGAGAGAGAATAATAAAACCTTGTAATTTTAATAAGATATAAGTGAGAGAGAAAGAGCGCGCGCGCACTTTATAATTCAGTTTTATAGTACACTTTATAATAGTGATTTATATTTTTTTCTCTAACACATGTTATTTCTTTTCTCTCCATGATTTTGCTACTCGCGTGCTACTTTGCCATTTTAATTACGGATAATTTTTAATGAACCATAAAAAAGTGATACACCATTTAAAAGATTAAACGAACATCAAGCTTTATAACCTCCGCGATGCATCACAAATGCGTGACACATAAATATTCTAGTCGACAACCACAGAAGCGAAACTTTGTGATAATCTCTGAAAGCGTGTTCCTAGTTTCAGGCAAAAAAATTATTTCAGATGCATGTCCGTTAAAGCTTCAACGCGCGACAAATCCCCGTCCGGAATTGATTACGGCGGCTTTTCCGGCGTTAATTCGCTCGTTGAATTTTTGATATTCGACGTTGTTATTTATTTCGCGAAATCTCGTCGTTCCAGGATACACGAGATCTACTTCGGCCTGTACACGCTTGGCGGCGGTGGAAGCACTTTAATACAGTATTCAGGCCGGCCGAGATATCGTTGACCTGCATCCCTGCGCGCATTTTCGCGGTGCATATCGCGGCTGGCGTCGCGAGAGGTAGATCAGTGTTTGTGCGTCTCTTCCTGTGTTTGTCGACCTCACGAAATGCGCTCTAACCACGGAGAAATGCGTGACTTTGCCGCTTGTCTAAAGCTATGTTTAATAGCCTGCGAGCACTGTCAAACCAAACACGGCCGAATGAACGGATTTGTGGTAATGCGTACGAGACTTTAGAACAAATACAATACTCGGTTACGCTTATCGATATGCGTGCGCGCGTACACACACACACACACACACACACACATCTTGTACATTCATCTAACAACACATCTAAGCTATATTTTTGGATATTGATATATCGCAATTATTTGTTTAAAAATTTAATAAGCCCTATATAACGCACGCGTGTACTTTACATATATTTATTATCTAGTTTATTGGAAATGTAGAATTTATTCTCATTTACGCAAACATACCTCGTTATCTCTAATGAGTCAACGTTCGTTCGTCTCGCGTGGCATATAAACGCACCTCACTTAAACCACATACCCTTGCAAACTTGTGGCTAAGCACAAGACGGCATTAGGGAGACTTAGCCCGCGGCTGCGACGACAAGAAAGAGAATACAAACTTTGCTAATAAATCGTTATTACTACTAGGACAGATATCTCTGCTGTTGCGTGTCAAATTTGCATTTGCGCACGCAAACATACAACAATTGTATGTAGAATATATGAAACTTTGCAAAATCTTTTTTTTCACAGATTATCGTGCGTGTATTATTATAAAAACAGACATTACCTCAATAATAGTGAAAAATATTAATTTAAAGTTGTGAAAAATTAACATTAATTTAACGAAAAAATTTAATATTTTAGAGAAAGAATATCACAAAGAAGAATATCACAAAATGGATAGAGAGAGATATTGTTTTTTTTAATTTATAGCGTTATCTTAATAATGCCGACTATGCAGAAACGTTGTCTCTCATTATTCGTCGTCGGGTCATATTGCAGGTACATATCAAAACTTGTTGCGTCTCTGCTGCCGACCCTCGACTTATCGATCGACGAACAAAAGACCTCTTTAAAGAATCCTTGTCGCTTGAGATTTCTATTAAATCGTTTTAATTAATTTTCTGAAGCACCCGTCTGCCTAAATAAAAATCTAGTTCGTGTGAACTGATCTTTTTTCCGACGAGAGGATCACTACTTGAATAACTTGAAACTTGAGAGCAAACTTGTGTGCGCGCACGCGTGCCTCTTTTAATCAAAATAAGTGACAAACACAGTTTTACAATATCAACAACAGACAATGGAGATTGTCACAATAAATCTTAAATTATTGTAGTTAAATAATTATATTTTGCCGTTTGTAACGGCAAATAACGGATTCGAATGCATGTCATTATATATAATTACTTATTACATCTCTATAGGTCATCACACGACGTTCAAATGAGCACGACCAATGCAATTACACCTAAGCGTACTAACCGCATAACGAGGTATCGGAGCAGAGAGACGATAGAGAGAAGCGAGACAAGAGAGAGACATGAAGAGACGTACAAACGCTATTTGCAAATTTGGTTCTGCTCACACGACCAGAACTTGGTTGGACCACGTTAGAACTTGGTTGTAAATTCAAACACGTAGGTCTCGGTTGAACACACGAAATATCTCTTTGATCGTACTCTAGAAACCTATTCTCGATACCAGTCGATAAAATAATACGTTATTCTCACTATTATAACTTTTATTGCGAACAATATAAGGAAAATTGATTTCGTGATATTGAAATATTTAATTCGTGAAACATTGTAACACATTTTTCAATATCATTCAAGATAAAGCAACTGACCGATGATATATTTAGAATGTTCGACGCTCGCGTTAATTATACGCGTATATATCGCGACGTTGTACCACTTATTCAAACGGCACTACACCGCACGAGTGGAGAACATGTTGACATTGGTTGCTGTCCGCCAAGATCTGCTCTACGTATCACTAGAACTATTGTTCATCTACGAATTTACAAGAGTGAAAACACGATTCGATTTATGAGATCGATATCTCAATAACAACTTCGTATTTTATTTTTGTACGCGATATCGCTGCACATTTTATATTGTATGCTTTTGTGAGAAAAATATATGTATGTTTTTAAAAGGACAGAAAGAAATATAAAACACTTTCAAAGAGAATACATAAAGCAACACACATATCGATATATAAGCAAAAATATCTTGAAAATATAAATTTTATCGTATATTATTTTAACGATAATATTACAACAATGATGAATGAAGAAAGTCCTCAAATAGAAAAATAATTGATATAATCTAATCAGTAAACAGAAACTAAAAGTCGCGATCTGTCTTATACTAAAAATTGTGTTATGAATTTTAATATGTGTATATTTTAATACAAACTCGCTTCTTCGATATCGTCGGATGCAATTATTTCTGTTGTAACTTTATAGATCAGGTACATTCTACACGCGGACCGAGATTTGATTAATTAAACAAGCGACACGATTAACCCATTTCTGAAGCTGCTCGAAGCGTCAGCAAATCAGGCAAACATAAGAGAATGTATTTAGTGTGTACACGGCTGACTCACAAACTTTGCAATGTTTTATTGTTACGAGCGGACCGTCGCGTCGGTTACATTAATTATTGCGTTATATACGTGAACTACCATATAACGCGTTTTAAGGATACGGTTATTATTTACTATCACATGTAACGTATCGGAAAAGTAAGTACGTACGCGCGAGCATTAAGCGAGAGAGATTAGAGTGGATTATTGTTGTAAGCTCTTTTAAAGCCGCTCGTTTCGTAAAACGTCGAAATATAATCTCTTCTTCGCTAACGCAGAAATGTTTAAATAAGTAAATCGCGAATGCGATCGATCCACTTCAGGTTTTAATCCACTGATCCGCTAGATCTGCAATCTCAAGTATACATGAGAATTTTATCATTTCATATATATACATATATATATGTATGTACATGAAATTATAAAAATTCTCATGTACACACTTTGTTTATAAATATATAATATGTTCATTAATTTTAATTTAAAAATATTGACATATCGAGACAATAACTAAGAAAATTTGATACTCGATAATAGATATCTCTGATATAAATACATTTACGATCATTTATTTGCAATGAATTCAAGTTTTATTATTTCTGAGTCTTCTTACTTTTCATTCAACTATGATCTTCAACTGCTCGGTTAATATGCGATCGTAAGCAAACTAAGATAACTACTTTCGTCCTAATTCCGCGGTCTAACAGTATCGCGAAGTTACAGAGAACGTGCGACGCGACGGTCGCAATGCCGATGCGGGATTAGAGAACGATGAAGTGAAATCGCGGACGTTTAATGCGAAGTCACCTCCAGCCAGCACAGTTCCCGTGGGTAATCGCGAAACAAAGTAGCCGTTCAGATTGTCCAATCACGCGTCGAAGCGCGAAATACAACGCACACCGTAGACAACAGTGTTCTCCATGGACCAAACTATAACAGTAACGTTTCGCGTCTTCGTTGTCATCATCATCGTCGTCATAGTTGTCGTCGTTGTTCCGCACAGTGGGATGGACCGAATCAAGTTATATCGTCACACTGGGCGTCCATTATAATAATTGCATGCGCGAGACTCGGATCCATTACGATGGTCCACCGACGTCGCGTTCCCGTGAAGCGGAAGTCGAAGCTGTCCCGCAGGAGAACGCCAGGAATTTCGAGAAGGGAATTTCCCGCGTGACTGCAATTTCGCGAGTGCGTTCGGACGATGACGACGACATCGTGGAGAACTACGCGCAGGCAAACTATCCTAAATGAAAACCGCTGAACGAAGCTCAATACAGAGAGTATCCTCCGGCATATCGATATATGGAAAATGGGAGGAAGAGATAGAGGGAGGGTTATACAGAGAACGATCTTACGTAAAATTCGACTGAGTGATTTCAGGGCAGACATCGTTATCGCGGTAGGCAAATCGCTAGTACCTAACGTTCAGAGAGCTGTTTCAGCATGTTACTTTCCCTACCACTTCCTTTGATAACGCTTTGCTGGTAATATGTCTTGGAGAATTCTAAACGATTAATTTTCGTGTTTAATAATAAATACACAAGTTTACAAAATGTAACGTTTAATTTTGAATGTAACGTTTAATAAATACGCAATACGAAATATGCGTCAATGTAATATGACATTGATAGAGTCGAATTTGACAATTCAGTTTATAAACTGAATGGACGCGTTCGCTAAGTATTTCTTTACTAATTGAACGATTCTCTCGATAAACGGTAACGCTATTCGAATCGGATCTAACTAGTTTCGAGACGTTTTGGTACCAGTGACGTACGAAACTGGCTACGAAGTTAGTGCAAAGACATCTCTTGTAACTACCGACGACATCGACCTGTCAGCTTGCTCTCGTTACGTCCGTAATCGCGGCTAACTTTAAAACAGCAGTCTAAATCGATCGTTGCAATCTACTCGATAAGTTTGTTAACATGGTGCTGATTATTAATGGAAAATGTCAACGTTAATACACTTCTATTTTATCTCGCGGCTGACTATAATCGCATTTCTAGAAATTTTACGATAAATTGCATTTCGTGTAAAAGCAAACTTCGAGAATCGATCAGAAATACAGATTCAAAAGTAGTTTTTCCTTTTACGATTGTTTCCGGTTTTATTTAATTTCTAGCATTCAAAACAATTGCAGAAATTCATTTCGCGAGATTAATTAATTTTTGTCCGTATCAGTTGAGTCTGTGCTGCCCGAATGATACGCGGACATACAAATAATAAATTTTACCGATGGGATTGGTGAGGTCTGATTTTTCGAAATGTCATTTCATCGACGTTTATTACACGATCATGATTAATTACGCTGCCGCATGCAAAGGCAGAGATAGCTCTAATTATGATGGTAAAGGGACAACGCGCTTTCTAAATCCTCTTTAGGGGATGCGAATCGAGGCTTTTGGAGATATGGTAACGAGTGCGAATATAAAGCCCGTCTACGTGCGATTGCATTTCACGCATCAATCCGATATGCGTTTTAAAATGGTGGCTTTTACCGGATGTCCCGTAAGCTTAAAGCGATCTGCTAAATCATTATTAATAGCAAAACTTTTTTTAATATTTTAAAAATCACACTTAAGAGAGAAACTGGAATAATATTTGTGATGTGACAACGTTTATAAATACACATATCTATAATATTGTGATATAATTCTCAATATTATATAAACAATATCTTGTTGATTTTGCAATCAAATATCATTGTTGAAACGGTGATTTTATTTTGTCTCTAATATAACAAAGTTTCTATGTGATATAATATCAACACATATTTGTATTTGAACATGATCGTCGATAATACCAATCATCCTTTTCGCCTTCTCTTTCTCTCTGTTTCTCGTCGCAGTCTCGCAGACCACTACCTCAACCCACTTCTCAGCATGTTTGCATAATTTATTCTAGTGACGTATGCACACGCGTTATGCCGCAACTGGAATTAACGGCGTCTGTTCACCGCGAATAAATCGCTATAATTATCGGTGCGGCTAAATGAATTGTACTTGCGGCTCGCACGCGGTGCCTCGCCGTAAAGTTTGCACGCTGGACGAACTTGCTCGCTTTCCGACCGATTTGGGACGACTTCCAGCAAATTCTCTCTCTCTCTCTCTCTCTTTCTCTCGTTCTCCCGTTCTCTCGCATTCTATTTCATGTGAAGATCTATCACGACTTTCTTGCTCGCGATTATCGTTAACTCACTTTGTAAATTTGGTCGCACACTTAATTCTAGTCTCAAGAGAAAGTAGATTTAAGTAAATCGTTATCGATCAGGACTAATGTAGAATAATTGATCCATGATATCTGTGGCACGACGCATTCCACAGCCAGGTAAATAATACGACGTCTGGATCCGCGATTGTTCGCCCGCGACACAGTCGACATGGCAAAGTTCGCGTTCTCACAACGCCTGTGCAATTAGAGTTTCACGGCATGTGTACCGTCGTGTTTGCAATGTGTCGGCATGTCTCGCCGCAAAGAGCGAGATTAATTGGCGTGAATTACTCCGGTTGCTCCATTCTCAAAAGCGAGCACAACTCATGTTTGAACCACTGCCGATCGCGTCACAGGTCGCGACCTGAAATGTGTAGCCTGTACTTTGCCACACGATATACATGTTTTGCGAACTGTAACTTTGCGACGAAGGCACAGCAGAAATGTAAGAGAATTGTGTTTGAAATTTTTTTACAATTCTTCAAACTCACAAGAAAAAAAGAGACCGATTTCTTCTGTCGCTGTATACATTGTAAAATATATGTAAAATATATATTTCGCGCGCGTATTGTGCACTTTACAATTCAAGTCTCAAAAATTACTATCATATGATAATTGCTCGAAGTTTCATGCCTGGTGAGTATAAATTTTAACAGTTCGAGATTAAAATTAAATAGCGCACTGTGTGATGTTTAGTGAACAGAAAAAATAAAAATGAAAAATTCATAATGTAGTGACGTTATCATGAACGTAGGGAGCAAGAATTCTAAGGGCGTCTGACCCAATTGCTCGGTTAGCATGTAGAGCAGGTAGTAATTACTTAAAATTTACATTATTGATTAAAAAGCATCACAGGATGAAGACCGGACAAAATTAATTGGAAGTCGTTACATAGGTAATAACGATGATGCGCACATTTTTTCGATTTATAAAAATATATGTATCGCTAACTTATTCCCATAAAGTAAACAAACAAACGGTAAAGAATATGATATCACAATTATGTGTTAAATTATTGCCATTTACAGATCGCAATATTTCGTATTTTCTACTTTAACTTACTGTTTTCGCAGTAACAAATATACTTTGAGCAGTGACGAAAACTTGCGGAATTTCGATAAAATAAAAAAAATATGCAAATAAGTTTCCGAACGTTGTAATTTAATAGCTTCTTTTGACCCGAATAGAGAAGATTTCAAGTTGTGCGATGATCCTTAATCATTTAACGTACGACGTGCTAATCTTCCTGCTTACTCACGCGAATTATAGAGCCTGCTTTTACGAATGCTTCTTGCTTCTCCCGACGGCGAAGAAAAAGGAAAAGAAATCACGCGAGTGCTCCATTAGCGGAAACGAACGTGCGCGCGGTTATCGCCGTCTCTTGGCTCTTCGCGTACTTTGACAAGCGTAAAGCGACGAGACAGAGAGACCGCGACAGTTTCCTCGTCACTGTTGGGAAATGCGGTGTTGCTTGCGCTTACGCGCTCGAAAGTACTTAACAGAAATATAAACTTCTAGCCGCACAAAAATCACATTTCTTTTTATATTTGGATTTTATATATGTGAAAAAAATTTGTTCTTCTTCTGATAAAATATTAACAAACTTCTCTTCTGTTGAGAATTACTCCGATGAATAAATAAGAAAAAAAAACACGAGAACATTTGTTTTCTTTATAATTCCATGAAGTAAATGGCCGAGATGAGAGAGAGAGAAAGAGAAAGAAACTTGTTGCTGGAAAAATATGAAAAATCATGATACACGCTGAACGAGAAACTCTAGGCAATGTATTTTCCCTCGCGCAATCATGGTTTTAAAAATGCAGGACGCGAATCGCACGATGCATCCGCTAAAGACTGTGCAATGTTTGACTAGCGGTACTTCACGCGGTAATTACCTGCAAATTTGCAACCGTATGTTGGTAAATTTCCGGCGAGCACACGCAAGTAGAATATGCATAGCTGCTTTTTTTAATTGTACGAAGAGCTACGCAGTCATCAATATTTCCGGATGTGTCGTGTCTCAGATAATGCAATTATCATATCACATTCTTTAAAGTGCGTTTTTCACAAAGAAGATTATGCATAAAGTTAGTTGAAGAGTTAAAGTGTTTTAGTTTTGTAATGTAAGTGTGCCATAAACAGAAGCTTATAAATTAAAAAAAAAGAGCAAATCTGAATTGTTAATGTTTGCAAGAAGATATTTTCACTGAATTATGGTAATAACGCGATACAACTTATTGTGTTTTTCTCTGAAATAAAGCTTTTGCAAGATAACGATAATTTTGTTTTGTAAGCACTTCCAAATGTTGGCGATGTTAGTGTCCAGGATTAACATCGGGATAAAGACGTTGTATACGGTCGGGTAAATGAGATCGTTTATATAGCGGACGATATAGAATGTATGTTGTATCAGGAGAGAAGACTTTTCGGAGGTTTCTCCATGACGCAGCAACAAACTTGGAATAGCTTGTTAGCTAGGGCATCCACTAGCAATCGGGAAGACAGCCATCCTTTAACATCGGAATGCACAACTTTAATTAAGACGTAACGCGGTTACTAGTGAATTTCAAGATCGTGCATCTTCTTGTTGCTTCAAACGTTAATATTATTTTTATTACTAATTAATAATTTTAAATATCTTCAACTAAATAAAAAGACAAGATACTTATTCAAAAGTTTCTTGCAAAAAAGTAAAATTATCTGTAATTTACATCTTATATCTGCATCGTGAAATATTTAACATTTGTGTCAACAATAAAGTCTTAATAAAGTCTTAATTTGATCACGAGAATGTGAGGTGCTACGCGGTGTCGCTCAGGACAAGCTAATACTGATCAAACAATCCATCACTCTCGAATAACTCGGCTTTTCACGAGATGCGCGTTACATAGACAGAAGAAGAGACGGAGAATAAGAGAGAAAGAGAAAGAGAATCGTTGTCTGTGAGAGCGCACGCGGATAAACGGGTGTCATGTTGTCTATGTAGAGAACGAGCATGAGGATGGATAGGAGTAGGAGGCAAGTAAGTTTCGCACTCTATCAGGAGAGAAGAGGCCACGGGGTTTCCCCGGGGCTACTGTTCTGGCGAAGTTCGAATGGCTTGTTAGTGTGAGGAGTCCGCATCCGCAATCGAGGGGGCCGACTAGTTCGCAGGGTAGGGAATGGACTAGTTACATTACTAGGTAGCAGGCGCGCGCGCTTATAAACCTACTACCACGGCAAACCATAACTGGCCCGTCACTAACTTGTCGGGGCACCAACTACTGACGAGCCGCTAATTCATAAATCAAACCGCGCCGCGAATCAGTTCACCTTGGCTCGGCTCGACGCGGCGCCGCTCCAGTCACGCGAAGGTGCCAGCCACACCGTTTACCGCTGCCACTGATTCTAATGCCGTTAGAATTAGTCCGGCTCGATGCGCACTCGGAAAGCCGTGTTTCGAACATCCGAACGGAATATGCTTTTGGCTACACGGATGTTAACTGGCCGTGATACAGCATGCGGCTATTTAAGTAGACACTGTGTTTGCCAAATTTTGTTGTATTAAGCGAAGTTCGAGTTCAGTCATTCGCGACGTTAATCTATGAATAATTTTAAACAACCGAGAAAAAAGTTCATGTTGCCGATGTCTTGCTCGCGTCATATTAAATGTACGATATCAAAAAATGAAGAGAGCAAGAAATATATTCGATAAATGTTGAAATACGTTCTATTATTTTAAGATTTATTTTTACTTCCAGTAGAAATGTATTGTATGTAGCAGTGAGTACTTTATTTTGCTACCAGAACAGCTAAATATATTCGTTTAAATTTTTTAAAGCACACGTATTCTGTTGAGAATATTACATAAATTGCCAAGCTCATATACTGCATATTACATTCTCTCTCTAGCAGCGTATGCTGCAAACACCAACGTGTCGCCTTGTAGTTTTCGCAGGAAGGAGTGATCTTGCGTCGGTTACACAAGCGAATATGTCATTATGAAAAAAGTGAAGCTTGTAAAGCGGCTCATAAACAAGTTACGTTATAAAACGCGTTCATTTCTGTGTTAGTGCGGCGCGCCGACGCACAAGACGGACGGAACTAAAATACAGCTTCTTACGGCGGTGCGTTCCCCTGGTTTTAACTTCATACACAAAGCGAAACCGACGAAACACTAGCAACCACGTAAATAACTCTTTTAACGCGGTCGCGGTTTCGAAGGGGGTTAAATGCTTTTCCTAACGCCGTAAACTCACTGACTACGCGGACTACAAATAACGGGAAAGCGGCCACCGTGAAATAACCTTGTTTGCGGACACTAAAATGTTATGTCTTTTTCAACTTTTTTTTTTAAACTTAGATATTGTATCTATTCAAAATTTTAACATACTTTTAGTCTGAATTTTGTCTTATTTTGTTCTTATCAAATAACGATTGCAGATTCTCTGTGATAAGTTCGTGATAGCTGCATGTAACGAAACACGCACAGAAACAGAACAAGATCTATCAGCGAAAACAGACAACAAGACGGTCTGCAGCAAACATTGTTGCAAGTAAAACATGCACAGCAGTAAATACCGTGACGTGTCAAGAATACAAAAACAACAAAAATGTGTTTTTTACATTGTGAATTTAAATTTCTTGCAAGTCTTGCATTTTAAATTTATTATAGACTTTTTTCTCATATTAACGTAATAATTTAAACATCAATTACATCATGCTTATCTTTCATGTGACATTAAACGACAAAAGATATTCAAATATTCTGTTTTACGTTCTGCAAGACAAGAAACCCGATAAGAATGCATGCCCTGTGTGTCGTAGAATTTAGCCTCGTGTTCCGAATATTCGCGAGAGCGCGCGAACGACGTGACACAATGAATAAGTGAGTCTCTGGTGGTGACGTAAAATTTTGTTTCGGAGCCTTTTCATTTCCAAGTTTCCGTTTGCCGCAGCCGGAAATAAACTTTTTACCAACCTCCGACGACGTCTCGGATCTTCGAAAACGTTTCGCGAAAATCTGAACATACCTTTTAATTTAAGAGACAACACTTCGCACCTTGTGTAAAGATTATTTTCACTTTAAATCATTCATTTGTTATTGTGTGACAAAGCGACATTCTACTGATATTTATTTATCTCTTAAATTTCGGTAAATACGCGTTGAAATTTTCTTGAAAAATTTACGAATAATACAGCACAATTTTTATGTTTATTTTAAGAGCTAGAGAAATCTTTGAGTTTAAATAACAAACAACTTGTAACATCGCGAATGGATAAACGTATCCACATCTGATAGAACACAGTTTCAAAAAGAACGTGTTCGTTTCCACGCTTTTTCTTTTTCAACGAAAATAAACTTTTTACGTGCCATGGCTTCGAACTACCGCCAGTCGTGCATACTGGGTGAGCAACCAAGCATGCATTAAATGTCTCTTCTTTCTCTGACTTTGAAACTTGTGAGAGCAGCAAGGCCAATCGTAATACCGCTGCTTTTTCGTTAGCTCGAAAGATATTTTTTCAAATAAAAAACAAAGAAATCGTCTAATAGTGTATGTATTGCTTGTTTTACTTAAATATGTTTCAAGATATGTTACACATAATTAAAGTGTAACAAACGTTGTTTTTATAAAATGTGTACTACAAATGTAATTAAACAATAAAATAATGTAACTAAAGATTTTCTTTTATCTCGATACGTAGATATGTAATACGAGATTCTTCGAGCGATTGCTTTAGCAATAGTCTACTCCTTAAAACGATCCAACGTCAAAGGAATAACATGCGAGCACCTCGAAATAACGTTGTACGTTTGACAAACACTTCGGAAATTTCTTTGAAACTTCGATCACATGCTGTACTTCGACGCGAACCAAGTTTGAAATTTCGATGCAAAAGCGTCGGGTTTATACGCATGAAAATTTAACAGAATCTACTTATCAGTTACACCGATTATTATTGTCACTTTGAAAATATAAATGTAAAAAATAAATAAATAAAATGTATCTTTGTTGTATTAATAGTGTTGTAAAACATACCACAACAACGTAATACTTGATTAAAAACTTATTGTTATTCTGAAGAAAACTTGATTTATATCAGAAAAATAAGTTCAGTCTTAGTAATCATATAACTATCCTATATTAATTCAAACCGTGGCAACTTTTCGTTAAAGCTCACAAAAAAATAAGAAAATAAATAATCTGTTCGAGATTCTGAATTAAGAGATTCTATTTGCAAAAAGAGTTCGTTAAACAGCGTTGTTTGCGTAGACGGAAACTACACTCCGAATCCTGAATTTTCGCCCGACGACAAAGGATTTGTCAAGATCGCAAAGGTGGCTCCGCGAAAATCGTGCAAAACGAAGTTACTGAAATTATCCGCTTGCGCGATCTCGCTCTGTTACATCAAAGTTATTTCCAATACATATATATATCGCGTATTTCGCGCAGTTACGAACTGCTTCATAAATATACACGGGCAGCGGACCGAGCGGGCTCCCTAAATTACTTTTACATCGTACGCTTTGGAACGCGCGAACGGTCCCAACCAGCTGACAGAGAAATAACGCCGACCCAGTCGACAAAAAGTTTCGAAATCCCTTTGAAGTTACGAGACACGGAAGCTTTTCTGCGCGTACAACGCAATAGAAACTGCTACTTCGGATGTACACCGAAACCCGTAACCTAAATGAGTTTCTCCGAGAAAGTACAATTCCCTCCCATCACCCCAGATGTTGGCGCATCTTCGCGCAAATATGGGCGTCTGGGGGCGTCTGTGCACGACAAAGTTCTATTAATTAAAAGAGGTGCGTGGATTACAAGTTTGCTCTTTCTACGTTTTAAATTGTCCTTTATTGCGCTGTATGCTGAAATATAATTAACAGAAAACGACTTACCGCTCGGCTGTAGACAGGAATGAAAATTTTCATGTCGAATAATCGTCTGTCATCTCTTTTTGATAGATCCCACACCGCGCGAATTGCACTTCCTGTAAACAAAGAGAAACATTTGTTACGTTCGATGTATGAAACCATCAAGCAGTATTTGTAAAGGTAATGCAGCGTGACGAGAGCAAAATAATAAAAACTATCTATGCCGCGCAATAACAGTTAAAATTATCACTTGTTTAACTTGTTATTTTAAGAACAATACGAAAATATAATCGTTGAATGACCTATAAAATGACACAATATGAGAAATACGGTTTAATAGAATATACGATAGAGCGATGCAGTGAACGGAAGCATCTACTGAATTTTTCAAGAACAGTGAGACTGCCGCTCCGGAAAAAAATCCATAATCACGGGATAAATTATAAAAATGGATTAAAGTGTTTTCTTTTTTTTTTTTTTTTTTTTTTTTTTTTTTTTTTTTTTTTTTTTTTTTTTTGCGCATAATTAATTTTTTATTCTCTTTTAAAAAATTATGTAAAAATAAATTATTTATATATAGTCCTCTCTGTTCTTATAGATGCAAGTTTGTAATTATATTACTATTTTTTTACGTTGTTTAAAACTTACAGTGCAGTTATGTAGTATATTCCGCGTGTGAATTACTTTTTCTATTAAATCCTAAATTGTTAATGACAGAGATTCGAGGCGCGTATAAAGCGTAATTGCACGTAGAATAAAAATTCGTGAGAATGAAAATTTTTCAGTAAGCATCCAAGATCTTGGAGCAAGCGCAGATGAAAAATCGTTTGCGAACGCCGAACAGATGTGTTTACGATCCCGCCGAGATCTTCCGATGGAACTCTGACTGTTGACGCAGCATGGTTGACATTCGGCTTTCGCAGGGGAAGAGGACCCGACAGGTTTGCACGTGCAAACAGAACCGGGTTTGTCGAAGAAGAAGAAGAAACCACAGGTGGAGTTCGTAAAACGACGGCAGTGACGGAGACGCGACGTTCGCGCACGGTGAAAAAACACGCGCGCTGTCTCCCTCGGCGACGCCTCGAGTGTCCTCGTACTCGCGAACGGAATAAGTAATGTGAGCCGCGACAGGAGATTTAGCATGGAACTTCTTCTTCGTATACAACCTCATTACATGTCAGAAACGTATTTTTGGAGCTGTGCCGACTGTAAATTGCGGCAATCGCTCAGTTATCCTCAATCATTAACATCATCTATGCGCGTTTTTGCGCGAAAAACAGAAAAATACGAGGCAGATGAGATCAATTGATAATTTCGATTTGAATTTTTTGTGCAAATATTATCAAAACAGTTTTACGGAGCAAAATGTTCTCAATCTTTTCTAAACTATTTTACGATGTTTTAAGAATATATTTCATAATAATCAAGTCTTTGACATTTACGTCACTGATGAAAATAAGATTGGAAAATTTGAATTTAGTATTTCTTTTGATTTACATACGATTTAAATAAATAAAATTCGCATAACCTCACGCACATGTCCAGTTTTCCTACAAACAAATTATTCGAACAAGTAACAGACCGCATTTCATGGCCGTAATAATTTTGGATAATATTCAGTTTTTATAATGAGATGCACGCAGTTCGGGAATTATTTGAATTTCGTTAACAGAAATTTCCATTTGAAATCACGGTTTTTAATTAACGCGGAATAAAAATTTCAGCGCTGCTCGCTGCTGAATGAGATTTAAATAAAACATCGTCAACGATATCAGCGCAAATATTAGCGAAAGATATAACAAAACAGCAAGAAACATAGCATCGTTGATTGGCAGAGGCACTTGTTCAACGATGCGTTTATGAAAACGTTAAAAGCGTGGTCCGTTAAAACGCGTGCGGCATGAAATAATTTCGCTAGGCCATGTCTCATAAAAGAAATTTTCACTTTTAGCATTAAAAGCCCGCGTATTATTTCGTGGACACATAACAATGTATCGCTTCACGCACTACAGTTTTACATTTTCGTATCACGTCCTCCATTGTTTCTGTTCTCTATTCTGATTCTTCACAATATGCCAATCAATATTTGGATTTACAATTTCGATTGTCAAGAAGATCTACAAACACGTTGTTGTTTTCGAAACACGTTTTTAAAATTTTTTTAGAAGAGAGCTTACTTTCCTATAAATCAATTTCGAGATCATCCGATAAACGCACATCAGCTCCCGCGATAAATCTATTTGAGCCTGCCTCGCTTCGAAGGATTATAAACAATAACACGCATATCTTTTGAAGATATATATATTAAAATCTTTGTTCGCTTCTCTTTTGAAATTTATTACAAAACTGATGAATATATTTGGACAAATCCACATACTGACGTCAGGAAACACAATTAGAAGATTAGAACGGGAGTGAACCGCGGTATGACCAAGATCTCACTTTCGTGTGTACATAGTGGATATATATGATCTTGAGCAACCGAAATTTCCGGTTGTCAATGAAAATGAGACTGCAATTTATGTCACGAACGACACATGAAAATTTCAGTCGTGCATCATTGTCTTGAAATTTGGAAATAACAAAAATACGAAACATCAAAAATGTTCTTGACAATTAGAAATTATTTTTCATTCGTTTTTTCTCTCACAATATACTCAAAATATCTACGCGAATGTGTTTGTTACGTTTATTAGATGTAAATAGCATTTAATATACGATATGTTTTGTTCTTTTACGATATAAATGTAGCGAAAACTTGTTATATGTTTTAGTTTTCTTTATTTTATTTTTTACTTTAATAATTATTAAATCAATAGTAAATTACGAAAATCTGTAAATGTATGTACATGATGTAAATAACATAAAAAAATCTGTCAGCAACAATGTAAAGCATGTGAAAACTTTTACTCATAATGTCTTTTTCTTGATAAAAATTGCAAGCGAATATTCTTCAAAACTATTTATTGCTCTAAGCGAGAAAGCCGCTCCATTTTCTTCTTAAAAGAAATAGTTGACGATCTTTGTGAAGTAAGATAAACGGTGTTCGTTAATTGTTAATGTTCTTATACTCTTTATATTGAATCTAGGTTAATGGAGAAGTACTAAAGTATCAAGAACATGAAGCATTTGCCTCTTGTTAACTAAGCGCAAGATATGGTTTCTATAAGCTTGATGAAAAAATTAAAAAATATAATGATTCTTGTGTGTAAAGACATTAAAACTATAAAAACATTTGCTTTGAGACGTGCATGTTTGACAATGAGTATAAATTATGTACGTAAGATATTAGATTAATACATACATAAGATTAGAGATTATTCCGGAAACCTGCTAGTCAACGTCATTCTGGTGCCAAATTCAGTTAATTTGGGAAATACCGATTTGCTATATCATAAGAGGAGAGATCAGCTTGGTCGTGAATACATATTGCATCAAAATGGCAAAACAATCCATCATAATATTATATATATATATATATATATACATCCTATGTTTCATCAATCTCTAAATATTCGTAGTGTAAACATTATATAAAATACGTATTTTGTTAAGTGACCTTTCTGTTACATATATGCAAGCACGCAGCAAATTGTGCGATATTTACATATCATTCTCAATTTCATATTGATTAATTCCGTCAGATGTTGAATTAATTATTTGTGTAATGCTAGTTCATTAATTAATGCGTTTCTCTATGAAATACTCGGCAATTCGAATGCACATTGCTTTAATAAAGGGTAAAGCCTGGCATATTGAGCTAATCTCGAGATAATGAAGATACTATCTAGAATCACTCTCGAACACACTAATCTGGACGCGATCACAAGCGGCATGTGCACAAGCATATCTATTTCGATTGATTGTTACTAATAAACCGATTAAAAATTCCAAGTACCGAGAGTAATCTCGGATATTTAATTAAAACTATAAACCATTCGAGAGTGTGCGGTGATCTTGGTTAACGTCAGCTTGGATCACATGTTTTGAAATTAATACTAAATATCGACCTAACTGTGTTTCAATGGCGTGTCCTGATTATCTTCTACCTCGCTACCCTTTGACCTCAATCGAACGCACATGTAACAAGCATGTACAAACTAATGTCTATCGTGACCTTTATGTTTTTGTGCGATTCTGCGGTAATATCGACTAACATATCGTTAAGAAAAAAAACTAAGACATTAATATTCATGAAAGATATCAAAAACTAATTAAGTGTACAATACTTGCGTGACTAACAGAGCTCTGCAATTGTACTTAAAACACATTAAATCGGAAACGCTCTATATTTTCCGTAGAGTTTAGAAAATCGCAGAAACTTGGCGCAAATACTAAAATAATGAGTATAACAGCCGGACAGACGACAAGCATATAATCGGAAACTATTTTGCTATTCGCGCGGTGTCATTTCGTTCAGTCGGCGATTGCATAACGACAGTAATACGAGCGACGTACATATCCAGCGACAGTAGTAATCGGTATCGCTATCGCGACGCCGGGACTCCCGGTTTCTTGTCGCGGTTGCGAGTTATGTATCGAATAAAACGTCGCTCGTGTTGAAAGGAGGATCAATTTAACGATTGCGCCGCTTCTCGCAGAAAGCAGAACCGCGAAGGACGGTCTAAGAAAGAGCATCTTTATGCGACATTTTACGCGCCTTTATCTTTATGGTTACGTTCACGTAAAATCGAGGTTTAATATAAAGCCAACGGGACTTCTTAAGAGAATGATCTCACACCATGCACACTCTCGCGGTCACATCTATTTTCAAAGACTGTGCCAGAGAAGAGACGAAATAAGTACGCTTCAACTTAAATACCTCGCGCATATCTCAAATTCTGAAAGGATTCTCGCCCAACGCAAAATTCTCCGAAAAGAATTCGATTTGTGCTAATAAAATGAAGCATAATTTGCGAATTTTTTTAACGGTACCTACGATGACTCGTTTTACAATCAAAATTAAGGTTCACTGACAAATGTTATTGTAATTGACGCAAATTTGAAGAAATTCTATAAATTCTACACGTTTTACGTGAAAGAAAATGTTAAAAAGATTTTGTTTGAAGTACTGTACTCGACGGCGAGTGATGGCGAGTGACTTCGAGAGAAAACAAATGTGATTGACTTACGAGTTTTCGTATCCGGTGATTTTCCGGGCAGTTATAAATACGATTCGCGACTTTTTCAAGGGAATAAAAGCGCAATGGGAGGAAACGCACAAATCATCGAGTATCTCCAGTATCTAGAACGGAGAATTGCGAGCATTCATAACACAACGAAGGTGCAGTTCGCGCCACTTACAGAACGACGATAACTTTGTCATCCGGGAGCCTCTGGCGGTTTTGTATTATTCGTATCTATGCACCCGCGTATCTGTCGGCCGTGATAAATATTAAAAGCATCAGATTCCCGGGCTCTTGGAAGATTAAACTTTAAATCGTTTAACGAAGTTGAATGCATTCACACACACATACAAATTTATAATTGAGACTCTACTTTAAATTAATAGAAAAGAGTGTAAAAGTAGAAAAACTTTATATAAATTAAATATAAAAAGAGGAGCTTTTATAATCTCTTTCGGCATTTTACATGCAAGATATCTGAAACTTTCATATATACAATATGTGTAAAATTTCAATAAAGAACTATTTGCAGCAGTTAGAAAAAACGGCGCATGTAGATACTGTTACGTGGAATAAAAATCCGTAATGCCTGACACCATAATTTTGACGTTAAACGGCCGGCCGACGACGTCTGGCTTTGTAAAAGCACGACGAATCGATCGATCCTATGACCGGCCTGATCAACGTCCGTTATTGCGCGTGATGAAAAAATCGGGTCCCTTGAGCTCTCCCTTTCACGGTGACTCATTATGAATATCAATCAATCTGTGTCATTCGATCCGTTCGTTGCCGTAGCAATACCGTCAAAGTAATTTCGAAACGCGAAAAGTTAGAGTGGTAGCACGATAAACTTCCTAACTTTTACTTGAAAGAATCTTTTTCTTTTATAAAAAAAGAGATATACATATATGTATTCTCTAAAATGCTTTGAATCTGTGCATTATCTGTCTAAGTAACCATGTACATATAGAAAATATATAGAAAATTGTGAAATATTTCTCGAATATCTATAAATAATTTAAACTATAGAATAATTTGATCTCTCTCCAAAATAAACTGACTCACAATAGCTAAAAAGATAAAAGAGTTAAGAAACAACAATGCTGAATACACCAAAGAGAGAGAAGCGACTTTATCTGCAACTCTCGATACGAATCGGCGCAGAACGCCGATTCTTCATTTTCTCCTCTTTCAGCTTTTGTGCTGCCACGCTATACGGTCTCGTTAATTAGAACTGCTGCTACCGGATCTCGATTCGGATCCTCGTTACCCCTTTTTTTCCCCCAATAGAAGGAGACAATTGTTTCTCAGGCTTTCTATTGTCTGCTCTTATCGACGAACGACGAAGACGCTACCTTGAGAAAGTCTGAGCAGCGCGCGTAATAGAGATTAATCATTCCCGTTTAAACACTATCCCTTTATTTTTGCTCTTCATTCCTTTGAAAAAGAGAGAAACCCAGACGGACATTACTCCCATTATTCTAATAAAATGAGCGACAAGAATTGGACCAACATGAAAATTGTTCGTTAATAGATGGAAGACCATACACATAGAGAAGAGGAAGCCATAATTGCCATTAAAATTAGCAAGGATTCCCGGTCCGGATTCTCTTATGCGAGATCATTGTGCGACATCGTGGGTCTATTATTTCCGGAGATATACGCGACGTTCGTGCTGTATTTTCAACGAATTTTGGCTGCGAAATGTGTCTCCGTAGTGGGGAGAACATTATGTCGAGATAAAATGGCTCGAGCTTATTTACTTCCTCGAACTCTATATAACAGCTCGGGTAATAATAAAGTTTACATTTTAATTTTAAGTAAAACGTATCGAAATATGATTATATTACGAAAGGACGAGTCGGAATTACATGTCACAAGCAGTTTTTAAATATATTATTTAACGAAATGTCCGGACATACGATGTAGAGAACATTTAGCTGTTATTAGCCACTGCTGCTCTTTGGGAATGTACATACATATGTGCCTTCTGTTCATACGAAGTAGGAAGTCTTGGAAATAGAACAGAATGTAAGTGCAATTACGATTAGCGCCGCGTTAATTACTCTCTAATTATCTAATTACGACCGATGTGAGTGCTACCTATTTCAAACGAGACAAATTAACTTATTTTTTATTTAAAAAATATCGCCAGATAAAAAACTCATGGCACGTTTAAGTATGTACTTCCGTAAAAGTAACAAATGTTATGATTTTTTTACTTTATTATATTGAGTGTTAAATTGAGTAAAAAATTATTTTTCGAATTAACTTTTTCTCAGCTTATTATTTATATTTTTGTTTCATCAGAGCTGTATTTATTTGTATTATAATATATTTTTATTTATATTTGGCTTGCTTTTAAAATTCAATTATATATATATTAATTCTATAATAAATTTTGTACTTAATTCTATAATTAATTGTATATATAAATTATTACGCGCATTGTATAAAACTTCATTGTGAAATATCCACGTTTAAATATAGTTGAAACGAGCCAGCTGCTATAAAGGCTAATGCAGATAATATAAATTAATCAGCGCGAAACACGAAATAGTAAAACAAAAAGATTAGCACACGCAAAACATTAGCAGGAAATTGTCACGAACTCGATTACAATCTGCTCGTCCGCGCGTTTTCCTATAATCAAATGCGCATAATACGCGTTGGCAATCGATAAACGTGTGTTACTGGGCTCTACAGAACCAGGTTTGACCATATGAGAGAAATCTTATATTTCAAGCGGAAACTAAAGCTGACAGTTAGCCCTCTACCTTCTCCTCCTTAGGAGCATATTATGCTCTTGCGGCCAATAATAAGCCATGTGTCAAACACAGAGTGCCGCCTATAATGGTGTGCAAGACACACGTTGTACACGTCTGTGCAGCTGCAGCACATATTCGGACAACTGTATGCCGGTCGCGAAACGTGCGAATCCGCGATATCACACGACACTGACAATTTTGCCGCCGATAAAGTTCTGACCGCTTTTATACGTTAACAGAACGAGGTTAAGATAGGATCGCGACTGTTGCCGCCATTGTCTTTGCGTACTTGCGCTTTGAAACGATTTTCGTGCACTTGTTATCGCGCGTATCCGTCGACACGGCGAATACGACGAACCGCGTGACAGCATCGACGATAAACGCTTCCTCCGTTTGTAATTAGTGCTAAACGCGGTATGCAGTGGGTTTTGTTTTAGACGCGCGAAAAATGTGTTTTAATGAGTTGCTCCAGAAAGTGCTCTGTGCACATATAAGTTGCGGATAATTTTCAGAAACTTCCACCCATACACACTGCTAGGCATTTGCGAGATAAATATTCTGAAAGATTACCAGGCAAAACTAAAAGAGTTCGCACAATTATTTGATATTTTACCACGAAGAGACATCTTTATATCGACATAAAAAAAGCGGTCTCGCCGTTACGTAAAACGAGGACACAGATGGCCGACACCGTAAAATTCTTAGCAGAAAAAACACGTATGATATATACATATAACAAGCAAAATGCTTATTTGAAAAACTTTCTTACTACCGTAATTTGCGGCTGTACATAAAATGTCAAGGGAGCTAACGTCTAATTAATACGTGATGCGGAACAAATGTTTACAGTGTAATGAAGTCAGTAACGTGGCAGACATGCCTGGTTAACGCAGATTAGAATTTATCGTGTAATGGTGAAATATGGTGTAGCGTTGTGGTCGTACGAATAAAATGTAAACAGAAGCGGGTATATCTTAATTGACAAATTAAAAATCTAGCATTATTAGTAAGTAGAAAAAAAGGAAAAACAAACCACTCGTAAACGTTTAATTAAAACGCTTTGTACAACGACTTTACTTTAAATTATATGACATTATTTATAGATACGGTAATTAGACTAAAACAGGCTATAAAATTCAAACTAACGGCAGAACTCGGGTAATATTTAAATAATGCTGACGACAGCAGAGCCAAAATGGATTTCATCATTTCTAGCAAGTTGCAATCGCGACGCGCGACATTCCCGGCTAGTCGACTGTCAATTGAAAACGAAACTTACTCGTTTGCTCGTGTTCTGCCGCGACATTGACGAGCACGCATTCATTAACATGCGACAGTCGACGATACTTGCGTCTATCTGGTCACGTAGATTTAACTATCCATGTTCGGCCACACACACACACGTTGGCATTCGCTACAGCTTTCTCAAATGGAATGCTTACTCAACATGTATTTCTTCTGACAAGTGAAATAATTAGTTAATTAAACATTGCTTTTAGTACTTGGAAAAAATTAATCTCTCATTTATTCATTACAATTAAAAAAACATGTTGAATAGTTTTCGTACAAATAAAATTTCTTTTTTTCATCAGATATACTATGATTTTACGTTTTATGTAAAAGCCGTCCACTCAATCCTCTTTTTCATTCTCACACTGTTCTAAACGTAAAATCCATAGGATTAAATTTGGTGGTACTGACAAAATTCGCGTATTAAATCGTCCGTATTCGGTAATCGAAAGGCGACGATGAGATATTCGACCGACGAGAGATTTAATAGACAGACGTCATATAACGCGTCAAAAATTGCGCGTATTGAAGTGACATCTCGTTGTACTCTGAGGCTTGAAACCGACGGGATCACAGAAAAGCGAGGAATGTAAGCAGAAGAGCTTTGTACGCGACGTTGTCAGGATAATAAAAATCTATGAAAAGCAGATATTTATTTGTTGTAAAATTTTGCATTTAGCACTTATAGATCTAACATGAATACCTCTGTGTGTAAAGAAAAAAATTATAAAAATACGTTTACATATGGTAAACTAAATTACTATCTCTCCACATTCTATACAATCTTCATTAGATGTTTATTAGACGTCACATGGAGTTATGAACATCCAGTAGACGTCTAATAAATGTTATGTCTGTGTGGGTCATGAATTAACGTTTCAGTCTATAACTGGTTTAATCATTTAACGCTTAAGTAGCAATCAGTGTTGTTTAACATAATGCAATTCGAAACACATACAAATCATAATTTGGGTTAATTCGAGTATCGTGAACGTATTTCCCATACTAACAGCGGAACGCATTACAAACTGATATTTACAGTTGCGATCGATTGTATGTTTAACATTGAAACGTACCTACCACAATGCGAATATTTTACTTAGCGTTGAAATTAACTTGTTCTCTTTATCGGCACGCTGTTTCATTCAGCATGAGCACTCGTTTTATTTTGAGAAAAGTCAAGTATCTTTCTCTCGTCTACTCTGGGAACTTTAAATATTTTATCATATACATACATACATATCCATGGTTTGTAACTTTATTCGTGATATTTTTTCCTTTTTATTTTTAATTGTCATTTTTATTGCAACTGACATGAATTTATATATATTAAGTTTATCTATTATCTATATATCACACGTAAAAAATTATTTATGTAAGCAGAAGAAAATGACAAAAATATACAGAATATTCAGAAATATTGATAGCTCTCTTGACGACGTTATAACGACGAATAAATATATATGTATTGTTTTTAATTTTTTAAATAATTTATTACTACTTGACAAAAATAAAAGAAAGTTGATAATAATTTAGTAACAAAATCAAATTAAAAAATTCGTAATTTTCTGAGCTACTTAAAAAAACTCATTAATTAATTTTGGTTTTCAAACTTTTATCGAGATATTATATTACGAATAGATTGCTTAATAATGACGGATTTTATAAGATCAATATCTTTAAAACAGTTTTGATAATTAAATATATCTATATATGTGAATAAAAAAAGACTATTTGTGATTTTACTCTATAATCAGTTAATCTGTAAACGTTAACTATAATCAGTTATTGTTTACAATATAATAAGCAACGATATTACAGGCATTGAATATGGAAGCTATTTAGAAGTGAAAGAGTTAGGTAATTTCATCGCTAAGTTTAGAATCGATGCGGACATGGATATTAAGTATTTAAGATGCTGTTAAAGTTTCACAGACTTTCCCGTGAACTCACTACCCAAACACTTTTGAAGTGGGCAGCTGCAAAGAGTTCTGCTATATATATAAAGCACTAGATCAGGACATTCTATAGCCTAGATACACTCGGAAAATTCTTCTAAATATGTAATCATGCGGTCCAGCCAGGCAGACCGCACATTGATTCTCGCGGATGCAGGCTGCCGGTTAATTCGATTCTTCTATTTCTCTCATCATGCTCTAATAACTCGACAAAAATTAAGCTTCTTGTTGTTTTAGCTTTCTCTCAATCTGCGCACTTCCGGCTTTTTTCGTGTGACAATTAAATTTGCTTAACTTTTAGTCAAGATCCATATATTCTTTTTACTTAAGTACTTTTTCTCGCTTCTGATGTCATAATCAAACATAGACACGATGTACGTAATCAGTTTCGAAATTAACAAAATCTAGCACATGATTAAGATGACATTGACACGCAATAATTTATATTGAAAAGTCGTTACTACATTATGACTAATTCTGAATTTATGAAACTGATATATTAATAGATAGACCGTTTCAAATTTTAATACTCATATATATCTATATAAAAATACGTAACATATTTATATGTGATTTTAGACGTATATACACACCGAATATTAAACGACCTATACAAGCCGATAGTCCCCTCCCTCTCACGCGTTACAGACTTTAGCTCGACGACGACTATAACACAGTCATCCTCAGTCATCTCGCGCAGAACGTTCGCAACGGAAGGCGTAGTCGAAAGTTGAGAAAAATAATCAATCTCTATCAAAAGTGTTAGTGCATAGTGCATAACATTTTTGATACTTTGTGATTTTCAATGTACGTTGTTGTAAAAAAAAAGTTACTAGTCGGAATAATTATTTGTCTTATTAATAATTAAATTTCTTTTTTGTATGCAAATTTTTGTACAAAAATATAAGATATAATTCTTTTGTACAAAAATATAAAATAATATAAAATTGTTAAATACATTTGAATAAATAAAACAGTTAAGTTTGTTGAAGATATAGATTTAATATGTGTTTAGTTGCGGCAAAAACCCGCAAAAGCATGATAATCTACGCGTTATGCCGAAATCTGTAAGTCTAAAGAACTTTATCTGTCTGATAAGACAGTGTTTATATAACAAGACTGTGTGAAGTAAATTTTACCGATTTTTGAACAATATTTTCATCTTTGAATTTTTAACAGATATTTACTTAACAAGTGAAAAAATATATTTATCTAACATAAAAATATGTATTTGTTACATTTATTTTCTTTTAAAAAATATTCTATTGATAAAAAAATTGAAAAGACAAACATCGTCGGGGTAACCGAAAGCGACTTTTCAACTGTACAAATCCGCGGCAGTTGTTTTGAGAACGAAAAAAGTATTACGACTACAAACTAACATGACTGGTAAAAAAAAAACAGAAACAAGCTTTTGCACCGACCGAAAACCGTAAAATGCACCGTAAAGCGCGTTACTGCGAGCCATTTAGAGAGATCGATCGATCCCGTGAACACTTTCAGAATGATCGATGCACCATCCCAGTATGTCGGTTTCTTTTTCCAAAATAAAAGACTGGAATCGTTGCCTGTGAGGAGATAAATCACCGATTTTCTTTAGCAGTGTGTATTGAAAAATACGAGAATCATAAATTGTAGTAATCTAGTACAGAATGTAAGAAAACAATAATTATTTATTATCGAATGTATTTAAAAGTCGCTCCTTTCTGATCTTATACTTAAATTTAATATATTTTTTATCGCTGAGAGCTCTCTTAATATATCGAAATCACAATATTTTGATATTATTTCTATCGTCTATTTGTATAATCTTTTTTAATTGTTCTAAAATTTAACAATAAAAGTGTTTTTTAATTTGCAAATAGTGTTTCTTACAAGAAGAAGACAGAAAACAGAGGAAACGAGACTCGTGAAACAAGACAATGAATGTTATATATCGTTTGATTCTGTACTATTTCGTGACTATTTCTTTAAAGGGTCTACTGCAATCTTTGAAGCTATATTCCGACCATCCTCCGGATCTGGTAAAATGCAATACTGATTTTGACGTAAGTACTTTATTCACTTATATTTTGCTCTATAAAAGCACTTAAATATTAATAAAAATACTAATATTTAAAATTACTAAACTATTTCTATATTTTTCTATTTTGATTTACAAACTATATTAAAGCAAATATCATGTTATATTTTATCAGAAATGTTTGATTAGTAAAACCATGAATATGTAAAATAAATAAAATGTCCAGAAAAGTTTTTCTTTGACTCTCTTTTTCTTTTTTATCTGTATAAAAATTTTAATGAGAGATTATTTTTCTAAGCTTTTAGAAAAAAGCTACATTAAAATTCTTGAATATCAGTTCTTTTCTACACTTGTACACTTTTAATTAATTATAATAAGGAAACAATCGCATCTAGTATTAAAGAAAAATCTAGTCTCTTTTAAATTGATGAAAAAATGTATAGATAAAATGTTGATGACTTGTTGAGAAACAAATATAAAAATATTGAGAGAATTTAAGTTTAATAACAAAACGTAATAGAGAAGTCATCCATTAGCAAATAGTCTACGATATTTGATCGAGAATGATGTACGTAAAAACTACTTCATCGCTCGATTATGGACGCTCATGTCCGTGATTATCGTGCAGGATATTCTCGACAATTTTCGAGGTCTGGCTTCTCCATAGCTCACCTGTGCCGCCCAGTAAGGTCGGTGGGCGCCTCTTGCGGGCAGCAATGTGCCGCGAACGGATCGCGGTGAGTCAGCAACGATAAATCGAGCGATTTATGAAGCGGTACGACCAACGACTATTCTCGAGGAATAATGTTGGGATCGATCTACGACGTTGAGGCGGGACGTCAGAATTTTCAGACGTTCATCTGCCTTGTTAATTGTCTCGAACAAGAGTCGGGACGTCCTTCTATAATGATTAAATCGATTCTCGATCGTAACATTTGAAATACGAAAACGTCTTCGCACGAACGAATGTATTAAATATGCATTTCTGCATTTACATTTACTCTGTGAAAAATTTTGCTAGCAGTCTTAATGAATTTAAAAAAAAAGCTATCTGTTTTAAAGTATATCTTGAGATAAATTATTAAAATCACTGCAGCTATATTGTTTCGGTAAAAACACGTTTACCAACATGCCCGCATTAATTATCCGCAGTATCTCTTACAATTTCCTTGATAACTTTTATCGGACGGAGCTAATTTAATCGATCACGCAAAAAGCTGTGCGGCTAATTAATGTCACACTTTTTACACCCATTTTACGATCTAGATACGCTACGGCCATTAGCGATATTACAAGATCACATCGCAACTCGTTACGATAAATTACTATACCATTACGCGAGAATGTGATTTCAAAATAACCTAACACATTTTTATACGCGAAATTATCGAAAGAACTCATTTTTCTATTATTCAACGTAGTATACAACTCAAACTTCCCTTACTCAAACTTTACTTTAAAAAAAAAAGAGTATTTAGGTAATAAACTCTGCATTTTTATAAAGAGAATCATATGAAAAATTCCGTTCCGTTTCAATCACCGTATAAAAAGAAAGTCTCCTAGTCTCGTAAAAACTTGTTTCTACTTTACATTCTTAAAAGAATATAAAAATATACTTCGTATACTTGTGGTTTTTTCAGCATCATATATGTAAGACATTTTCTGTAATTTATATCGATAACTAAATATGTTATCCTACTAGGAAAATTTCTGCGAGTTGTTGCATAATCTTTTAGAAATTACGCGAGACAGTTTTGACAGCACGCATCATAAGTGTGTTGAAAGAAATTACAAATTCTTTCAATGTTTTTAGCGTGTAATATGTTGTCATAATAATTCGAATCCTTAAGTTCAGAATTCATTTCGATTCAATTTGCCTATTCGTTTGTTCGTTACTTTATATTCTGTGAAATTACAGAAAGAGCGAACATTTCTCTCCTGTTCGCTGTTTAAATGAAAATTAATTTGCGACGAGAAAATGACGTTATGAGAATGTGTCATGTTAAAATGTTTCTTTGCGGATATTAGTAACAAAGGCGGCATAAATTGATCGATCGAATTTCCAAGATTTCATTAAGATTTACAAAGCAACTCGTTGCTTAGATTAAAACGTTTAAGATTTCAAGACAATTTTGTAAGACGCGCTCTTATATTCTTTCGGTACACTTGTTGGTTCGTTCCTTTATCGCATGCAAGATAGATAAGATGGTCGTGCTACAGAACACTCCGTGTCATGTGTTTTACAATAGTATTTTATAAATATATATACATATGTATATATTTAAGATATATGTTGAAGTTTTTTGTTTCTGGCTCAAAGTTCTATCTGTTTTACTATTATTTCTATGATATATTTATGTACACGTGCGCAGTTGTTCGACATTTCAATCAATTATAAAACGAAAGCATGTGACTATTAATGGGATCGATATATATTTATAAAAATGTCATTTCTTCTCCATCACACAATTGAGTCTGAACGCGAACTGGACACGGGTCCTAAATAACGGATCAAACAGCGGTCGGCTTTGTACAGAACCGACATGTGTGGGACGTACAATTTGTCTGCGCCGGAGTGCTAGCAGGAAAAAATAGTTTTCGATTGAATTTAATGCTCCACGCATATGCTCCAATCAGTCGGAGTGAACGGGAGAACCGATAAACAATCAAGGACAAAGAGGGAGAAAAGATGAGAGAACGGACGCAGAGCGAAAAGAGGCGCGATCGAAAAAGAAAAAAAGAAACAACAAAGAGAAAAAAGTTAGGGAGAAGGCAAGAAAGAAAAATATTCCTTGTTAATTCAATGGCATCGGTTATGGGATACAACAAAGTATCGATCGATTAATCGCCAATCGATACGCTAACATGCCTACTCGTTCGACTGATACGTAACAATGCATCTTTCGCGAAGTATTTTTCTCCCGACCAGCGTTCAATCTTTTTTCGACTTTACGCTTTTTCCGTTGTCTCATCTAATCGGCTTACTCGTAATACGAACAAACACCCGCGCGCTACTTGAATGTAATTTATTGCGCTAAATGAATAATCCAACGTTCTTATTCCCCGGTAGTTTTCAGACGCACTTTGCTTTAATTTGCCAATACCGTCCGGTTTAATTTGTTGCTCGCAAGCATTTCGCGTTGTGTACTTTTCAATTTCAAACTGCAATTATCGCGAATACTACTCGCGCACAAAATTCAATTAATTTTCTTAACAAAATAAAAGAAACAGATGAGAAAATCTATAGAACTGATTTTTATCATGATATGGACGTCTCATTTCTTCCATTACGGCATTCTTCCATAAACTCAGGCGTCGCTAATTTTGAGGCAATGGTTTCGTTATAAGTGAGCCCCTTAACTGTGTCCAATTTATACGCGTCCCCCTTAAGGGCTCGATCCGCAATATATACCATAAATAGTCCTCTATTCCTTCGCTCCCGTCATTTTCCAATCTCTTGCCACTCGCGTTATACGATAACGCGATAATACCGTTTTACATGGTAACGTAAAGGATATCCGAGTCTCCATTTTCGCTGTAACGACAAGTTATCGTGACGTGCATAACGAAGTAGAATGATATTATTTTACCTACTATACATATATAATCATTCAGACAAAAGGGAGTATATCTACTAACAAACCATCTCTTGAAAAAAATATAATTCTTTCATGTCTTCACTATCCAAAATATCTCTATAAGTAGATAAGAAAAGGTAGCTAGATGATAGGATCTATATTTGTGAAATATATGTTTGTAGTTTCTTTCTTTTTCATTACAGTAGTAATCTCGAGATACACAGAAACGGCGATTTTCTATAGAAATAAACCGATGTATCAACTACACTTGCGTGAGAGAGTGTTTTAGATATATAACATGTAATTATCTACTTGGTTATTTTGTTGAAGTAAAAAAAAAAAGATAATGCGTTTATATAGTATATATATTCGAAATTCAATTTCATCGATCCGTGGGGTACATTCTGTTGTTTTTATATCCGAATTTTTCGCACGGTGAAATTGGATCACGCGAAATTTGTCCACAATCGTGCATCGCAATGACAGAATAGTGGAAACAAAAACAAACGAACAAAAAAAAAATAAATAAATAAAAAACGGTCGGTTTCGATTAATCAAAGATTGTCCTGTATTTTTTAACTGAAGTATTTTTTACTTATTTCTCGAATTACTTGGAAAAAAACTTTATAATTGCATTATATATGATAGATTTGATACTTAACGCAAAATTATATTTTTGATGCGATTTCTCTACAAATATTAATCTTTTCAGTTTTTGAAAAATATTGTGTCTTTATCTAAAATTAGAATATGTATTAAATTTCTTTCCGTCGCCGATTTTACTCGAATCTAAGTGTTAGATCTCTGTCTGATTGTGCTCGTAATTTTTGACAACTTGTTTTCAATTTGTTAGAAATAAACTATACAACACAAGTGTGCACGTGAATATGTATCAGTCTCGATTTGAACTTGTTGCATTTAACGAGCCTCACTGCATTGTCCATAGGTGCATCGAAAATAGCAATCAACCACATCAAAGACGAAACTTTGTTTGTGTAGTCCGAATTCCGCACAACAAGACTTGAAATTTCGAAGGGTTGGCAATTACTCTAGAGCTCAAAATATATCTACGAGTGTCGAATTGTGTGAGTAACACAGAACGACATTTCAAATTGACGATAAATTCGTGTCAATTTAAAGTCGTGTCAATTAAATTGTTTAAGACAAGAGTATCAAAAAAGAAATTGCAAGTGTCAATACGTTGATGAAATCATATATTAGATGTTCTACTTACATCATTGCTATATCTTCTTTGTAAGTTGATTTTATTTTTTGTAATTAAAAACCAATAGCAATTTGGCTCGTTAGAAAATCGTTAACGTCGAATTTATTGGGTATCGAAGAAACCGGTCGATAATTAACATGCCCGATACGTTTGTGTGTGTCTAAACAACGGGATGTTATATTCTTTGAAACGTGCCGTTAATCATGCGATCCGCCCTAAAGTTTGCTTAGAGTCTGGCTCCCGATTAGGTAAAGAGGTTACGAGAATATATAGGAGAATCTTGACACGTGATCGTTAAGGTTTCAAACGGCACGTAGAAGATAGTTTCAACGCTGAAACTAACAATAATTATCTCAAAGAACATATACACGTGCTGACATAATCTCGCATCTACTTTCGATACGCCGAAATATTGCGCCGTGATTCTATAAATCACATGCTTGTGCATATGAAATCATGTCCATATAAATGCTACTATGGCACAATACGATGAGTTTAGCAGCCGCACTTAATATTACCGGTGAATATACCGGTGAATATACCGTGAAAAACAAAGTGAAAAATAAACGGCGCTGCAAAATTGTAATTGGAAAAATTGTTGATAAAAATTTGCACCGAGAATATGCGCGCGTCCGATGCAACGACAAGATAAACATTTCGGAAATGGTTGGAAAATCTATGTAGAACAATCTCACGTATTTTCACAATAAACGAGTGTTCGATGCTAAAACTCGATTGCTTAATATAACTAAAAATCGGTAGGTAAAAGATATGTATAGATAGACAAGACAATGTGTTTTTTTTTTTACAGTTATTTTCCGGATTATTTTATCTTCGATTTGGTTCTGCAGCCGGCCACTTAATTGCCCTATTATCGGCTGGAAAATAGCTTACTGTAATTAACTTAAACTATATATCGTTCTAAAGTATTGTTCAGGATCGAGTAAATGCGCAGAGTGGCACGTGATATATTCGATAATGAATCAGTAATACTTAATTGACTCAAGTCTTTCCGGTCTAGAAAAATACTAAATAAGTATCAAGCTAGTTAATTCTCTCGTGTGAGATACTGTGATGATACTCTAAAGATAGCTACAAATATATTATCACTAATAAAATTTTCTTCTTGTAACACAAAACTTGATTACTACTTTTTGTATATTATTCTATATTTTACGAGATGTAAATGAGCACACGTTGCGTTACAAATGAAAGCTTTTAAAGATAGCATTAATCGACATGATAACGTGAATGTCATGCCCTCCTGATAAAATCCGAAATAAATCATTCATTAATTTGTATTCATTCGCTAGCCAAAGCTGCCGCTTCGATATGGTAATTAAGAGTTGCCCCCCTCAGGCGCGATTTAATTCGGCAGAACTCGGCTGATCGATTCGCATCAAGCGGAGATCGGAATTTATCGCCACTTAAACTACCTTTTTTTTTAATTTTCAGCAATTTTGCACGGCGTTCGTTAAAGTGTTGGAAATTCCCGATAATGGTATCGCGCGAACGATCGAGTTGACCGTCGCGACCGAATAGGAACCGTTAAAAATTTTCAGCTGCCGCTGTCTCTGTTACTTTTTTAATAATCCGTCGAACTTGGTCGAGAAGTGAACAATTGCACGGCCGAATACTCTCACGATAATATTACGAAAGTTGCTTTAGTCTTCTTTTGTTTGTTCGGAATTAACGTTACAAATAACACTTATGTAAATAACACTTATGATTTTATCACTTAATTTTCGCGTTAAAAAACAGCCGTATCGCAAAATCACGCCCGTAATGTGCCAGTGCTAAAATTGCCGAGACATAAACACCGTCGCCGGAGCGACACATAAATCAATAAAACGTAAACGTCTGCCAGAGAATCGTAAAAATGTTTCTTGCTACTGGTTCGCGATAACGTCGTCAGCGAAACCCCGGGATTTTCAATTTTTCGAGAGATCGATAATCGAAGTGCTCTCGAAGAACGACAAGAGACTAACGGAGACGTAAGGAACATTCGGCCAGAATCATTCGCGCGAATCTATTGAAAATACGGAGATCCTTCCTTCTTGAAAATGGAAATGGACTAGCAATGTTGGATAACAAGTAGCGGCTGACTATCGTTGCAAAGTAAAACAAAGTTGCACGGACGTTATTCAAGTCTCGAGCGAGCGAACAATTCTGCTCGATGCGCACTTTTTATGTGTGTATTTTATCTGACTATTTTCTCTTACTATACGTTTCCATGCAAATCTGTCCTCTGCGTATATTTCCAATAAGAATGTACATTTGTCTTATTATTTATTATTATCCTTGTGCAATTTTAATCTTAATTCTTAGAACGGCACAGTCGTTCTATTCGAAATATGAGGATTACAAAAACACAACAATGCAAGATATTAAATTTACGGAGAAAAAGAATTGCTTGTCGATACGGAGACCAATTTCTTCGATGATAAGCGCATTTATCTTGATCCTTAGAACGACGCGTCTTTTATCGCGACACAAATCTTACGGTTAATATCGCTTTTCTCGTCGACTCTCGCGAGTTATGAGTTTTCCTCATCCCACCTGACGATCTGAGGAGGAACGACGCTACTACTTTTCCCTAAGTATTGAGCAGAAAATGCGGGCGGAAAATAGCGTGTGGTAAAAAGAAATGAGACATTCCTGCTATCTCATTCAAATTTTAGAGGATTGTTTATAACGTGAGACGGGTAGGAATACAAATTTACTCGCGTGCACGTTCAACGGAAATAATATATTTGAAAGGCGAAACAGCAGTACCACCGATATAAATCATAATTTTTCCTTTTATGACTTTTGGATATTCGTATGTCAAATAGGATATTTGTAATCCGCTTGCGTGTGGAATCGTTTAAAAAATTCGCGAAATAATCGCTAACGAAATACTCTGATATCATGGAAGGAAATAAAGAGATAAAGATTTCAACGTGCGTGGGATCAGATGATCCGATTGGCACGTACGATGTACGAAAGAAAGAGAAGCGTATATGATAAATTCGCCAAAATTCATGTTAATAATGATAATCAAAAATATTTGACCACGGGTTTCGGGCTGTTCCGGACGGGACCGATTGGTATCTTATAGCGAAGGCGCGAAGATTGGCTAATTTTGAGTATGGCGAAACATGCGCGAGAAAAGCAAAGAGACGATAGCGACGACGAGCGAAATCACGGAGAGAGGTGTGTCGGATCCTCGTGAATTCTAATCATCGAAGGTGGTACTTTCAACATGATACGACGGCAAGGTTTATTTGCGCGACGAATTTCCGGAACGAATTAAGCATGAAGCGTCTGACTTCTAATTATAATCGATTAAGACACGCTATTTCAATCATTTCTCTGAATGATCAAACACGACGAGAGGAAGGTTGATTACAGAAAAAAATTGCACGATAATTTTTTATCAAACATATAAGTGCACAAAAAACAAACAATACTGAATAAACGAATAATTCGTGACAGTGATATCGTGATGTAGGCAAGGCCGTTTCTCATTCTTTTGACGGTGACGACGACATTTTAATTTCATGGGACGTTAAATACATTCTCGAAGACGAAAGATAGAGAAAGCAAAAATGAAGAAAGTCTACAATGAGGAGAAAAGAAGAGAGAGAATGGAGTGACCGTTTTACGGGTCTCAAGTGTACGTGAATTTAATGTAAAGTCCGTGGTTAATTAAAAAAAAAACTAATAAAATAGCAGCTTTTAAATTTTATATAAAAGACTCAAGCAGCTTTTCCAACAAAAATTTTTCATATCTACTTTTCTCGCGTACTTTACTTACACTTAGCTTGAGATTTCTATTTGATACTACATAAAAAAATAATATTAATTTGCAATAATAGTCGTTGATGACGAATAAATTCTTCGATTATACAAAAGACAAAAAAATATTATTATGCCTTATATAGCCTTTTAAACTAAAATCAAGCAAAATCAAATATAAATCAGAGTGCTCGACGTTATTCCGCAATATCCCAATCAAACTTGGAGCTTTCTATGAATTATTCATGCTACAATCTGGCTGAAATATCGGAAATATGTCGTTGTAAAGTCCGCCCGGCTGGACATTGCACGGACTAAATCTTCAAGAGACTCCATTTCAAGCATCCTATATTTAGTTATTTTTTCTATCAAACAATTAAAACGATTTTACAGTTCGACTAATAGTTTGAAGAAGTTTCCATATATCATACAACACTTATACGTTGTGAAAATTTGAAGTTTACTTTAACATAAGTAACTATTTTAAAACTTTTAATTTAAAAAAAAAAAAAAAAAACAATAAGTTTTTTAATCAACACACATGTGACTTATACGTGCCACATGTAAATTTGCTGAAACGTAATTAAACGCAAGCGTACGCGTAGAAGCCTGCTGATGATATTCTTCCACAAAACACAAGCACATCGAAAAAGTCATAAAATTCGACTAAAACAAAACTGAAGAAAAAAAAAAGAAAAGTGGAGCACGCTCGCACAAATCGAGTTACCGTGCGCTTTATTTCCTTTTGTGACTCGCGGCAAGTTGGAATTATTTGCAGCTTGCAATCATGAATTTAAAAAGCAGCTTGTACACGCTCGGATGTACATACATTTTGCTGTCACATAATTTGTTACATACAATACGTCGTAGAAGCACTTACTTTGGTATCTTGTGTAAACAAATCCTAGAGTCTCCGAGTCTTGCGATTCCTCAGTGCGACTTCGTGTTGCTTCGGCATTCCTCGGCATTCCTCGGCACTCACTATTACACTCGCGAATGACGCGGAAGACGCGTTTAGAAATGGCGGCCGGAAAAGAGCGGGAACGACACTTTCGAACGCGAATATTATACACATATATATATATTAAAGTTTTCTAATTTATCTTCTTCTTTGTCTTCATCCAAGTCCTCTCAATGCACGATAATGTGTACACAATCCCAGAATGTTCTATGTGTTAAAAACATTTGAAATAATCGTTTCAAAAAACACGACGAAGCGACGACTCGTCCGACACTTGTTGCAAATACCAAGAACTACATTAATCGCGGTTGCGCAAGTCAAATAATGTATCGAAACAATCACTTATTGATAGATTTGTCACTCCCGACACTGTTTTGTACACAATATTCGATTAAAACAAGCAAAACGATACGAAAAAACTACTGATCGTGACTCGCGGCTTGATCGTGTCTTGACAATGTACGACGTGAACGCAGCGGCAGTTCGATTTTCGTCACGTGATTTCCTCAGGTGTGTTCAAAAACTCAATCTCCTCGGGTGTGTTCAAAAACCCAATCTTCTCGGGTGTGTTCAAAAACTCAGCAAATACAGTAGCGTTAATTAACCAATCAAAATAAAGAAATCTTTACGTTCTTTTTGTCCTAACTGATCAATCTAATTTAAGTTGTAGGATTTTCGAACGTAGTTCTCTCGATGATTAAGTAAGTTGAAATATATTTGAGAATTGTTTTGTATATTATTAGCAAAATGAAACAAGTTTTTTAAGAATTCTTATAATAAAATATACTTCTAGTTTAATAATTAAAAAAAGTTTCTCATTTGCCACTCGGAAGGTTTAAGCCGAAAATGTTGATTTAACAAAGATTAAAGATCTTTTTACTCACTAACGTTACATTTTTATAGTTTGCAGCAGATGATGTCGGTTCTGGCGAAAGCAACTTGTTGGACGGTTCCGGCGACATTGATTTGAATAAGGTAGACACGAGTTCGTCGCAAATTGCGTTCTGGCTTCGCTAAATTGACGCTACAGTGACACAATACATGCGCGCACTAACTAATTATGTGTGTTGCATCAATGCTGAACCACTAATAAATGTTATTATAAAGCTTAAAGTAATTTACTAACGAGATTTAAAAAAGATATTGTGAAAGCATGAAGTATCACCAAAAAATAATCAAAAAAAAGAATGTACATTTAGTTTATGAAAAATACTATATAAAAATTTAATATATGTTAACCAATTATATCACACACAATCTATATATAATATATATGTATATTATCATTTCTAACAGTCATTTATAATATCTGGCTAATTTATAATTGATGATTTTATGAGTTTTGCCAACGACATTATAGTTTTATGTCCTTAAAATTAACTAATCCATATAATGGATTGAAGTTTTAATGAGAACTTTCTTAAAAGCTCTGGTTTATTAGGAGAAAACGATGAGGGAGAAAGAGAAAGGAGAAATTAGGTTACGCGGATAATCTCGTAAATATCGGGGAGATAATCTCGAAAATTCTGTTAGGATTTAGCATCGGTAACTTCGTCTATCCGAAATGTGTCCTCCGTTTCCATCTTTACCATCTTTACAGTCCTTATAAACTTTATCATAATCCGAATGAGATTTGAGCATGCTTTCAAAGCAGTATACATATAAATTATGCCAAACCATCAAGTTTATCCTCAAAAGAAATATCTGCAAATTTGCGACTACATAACGTAATATCGAAAGTGTATAAGGATAAATGAAATTATTAGATTATTCGATATTCTCACACTTAATACTGTTACGCGCTCTGTACCAATCAATAAAACAATTACAAGCACGAGATCAGTTTTATGGAAATTAGTTTTCAGTAAATTGCTTTTGGTGATACCTATCTAGAAATTGAATTAGACAGTTTGAAAAACAGGTAGAATAATACTTACAAGTTTGCGATAGTCAATTTGTGCAGGTTTTAAACTCAATAAAACTCATACGTGAATGTAAATGCAGAGGAAGAACTGATACACTCTTGGGAACGAATTAGATGTGTTGGTCAGGGTTAACTTTCAGCGAGCTCCAGCGATGCGTCTAATGCGCCGTCGAGAGACAGACGACTCTCCTTTCCGCACCAAATTCCGTAATGAATCGACGATCTGGTATACGTGCGCCACGTGTACACCTTTCCGGAAGTTGAGATGGTAGTTTGTGTTACAGCGTCCGGTGATCCGTGCCGAGCCAATAGCATTTTGATGAACCCGTCTTCGGCTTCGACCCAGTTCTATCCATGCTTTTACCATTCGCTAAATTTATTAGGTGAATCTCCGATTCACAGGTATCGCGATGTCTTCGTCTATAGAAAAAAATGCTTGTTAATAGTGTGTTGCTTGACGTGTCGTAAAAATTTTATGTTTTTACTAACTGCAAACACACAATATTGTTTTTTAATTTTCTTCCAAGTAGAATATATAATATTGACACAATTGCTCAATGATAGTTTACTTAGTAATTCAATTCAATTTTGCAAATTTAATTCTCATTTCCGTCCTGATTCTCGATTTTATCTTAAGAAATGTATCGATTTTCTTCTCATAATTCAAATCAAAGTTTGAAGATTGAATTGGTGGAAAACTAAATTTATCAAAGAAGATATAAGTATAGTACTAAAAGAGATTAATGTAACAGTTTTTATTAATTTATTTTCTGTTGTTTGTTTGAATATTCCGAGTGTAAATTTCAGAGTCTGTTTTTACATGAGCTGTATATTACATGAGTTGTGTGGAAATATCAACTTTTCAGTAATTAGCCACGTTTGACATGACAAATATACACAGAATAATGAAGTTTGCAAATTGATCCGAAATTTATTTAGTCCGATTGCAAAACTCTTTCTCTCTTTTTCTTTCAAGATACAGCGAAGAAATAACAATAAATGCGTATTCTTATGATACAATCCCGCATCATCCCGAATCTTCGGCGAGATTCTGCCGTTTGCGCTCGTCCGGAAATTCAGTCGAAGTTCAGTCGTGGCGGGCTTTTCTTCGCGCGCGGGAAGAGCGGAATTTATTTCACCCGTAAAATCCCACTCTCGTGGAAAGCCCCGGGAATGTACGACGGCAGGATGCAAAGACGCGGTCGTGCATAGGAGAGCTGATCAGGATATGTACCGGGTGAACGATTTCAATGGTACGCCCGAAACGTTCGTGTGGGAGCTACGTGTCGTTACATTCCTACGTGTTACTGCGATCGTGCGGCAGGTGTTACGCGCACGTTTCACGATTGTGTGTTCATGTATATGTGGATGGAAATGCATGGATGCCGACGTAATTCTGCCATCGTGAACGAATATGGAAAAAAATACGAATTTAACATGACGAGCACAGCCAGCTTCATGAAACTCCTCTTCTCGAAACTGAAACCCCAATTCTATTCCTGAAGCGCACATTTTTTCACGGGTTTTTTACCAGGTAAGCTCGTATATGAATAACATGCATAATTATTTCAATTACGATGTGCGTTTAAAATCAACGAGTATTGAAACAGCGTAAAAATTTATTACATGTGTGTACAAATTCGCTACAATAAATTAAAAACAAAAGATTCGAATATATAAATGTAACTAAGTTACAGACAAATAAAACCTTATATATTTTATAATATTTTCTTTTGAATTTGTTTAATATTATACATATCATTACATTGCAATAGTATAACAAATGTAATAAATATACTTTTTGCACGCGCGCGTAGCACTCAAATGCGCACAATACGTATATCAAATTGTACACACATGCGTTAAAAAAAATATTACATTTATGAACAAAAAACCATAATTCTTATTGTGATAAAAAATATGACCCGCAACGAGTAAAGTTTTCTTTTATTAAATTGTTTCAACGATATGTAAATATATATTGTCGAAAAAAATATTAGTTTCTGTCTCTCTCCCTTCTGTTCTCTTACAATATACATGAAGCTTGAAAATGTCATATTGTTTGCACTTATGCTACAACAGACATTCGCAAATATTTCTATTTTAAATGACCGAATTGAATCTTTGAAAATAGAAAATAGAACGTTGGTGTCATCTAGTTTTTGAAAATAAAATGTTTATGTGACATTTGTTATGTTCACTGAGAAAAAAAAGAACAAGTATTTAAATCTCATTAAAGAGTAAAATTATAAAGACTAAGTGAAAATTAACAGAAGGAGATATTTTACAAATATAATAAAAACTTCTATTTAGAAAAATAATCAAAAATCTCGAGAAATTAATTTAGACATATTTAAACAAACTTAAAATATTTAGTGGTATAAATAAAAGCGCGATATTTTTTTATGACAACGCAAGAACATTCGATCAGAGAAAAATTCTAACTGGACGTCGGCTCAACCCGATAAAGCGCCGTCGTTACCGATAATTATCGGAAAACACTTAGGGTTGGTGTCATGTGTGCTAACCATACTGCCTGATTGGCTTGGAACTTCATTAATCACCGTCACTGCTTGATGTATTATTCGCTTTTAACGTACAAGACAGGCCTGGTATCACGTCTGAGGAACTTTACTTGGACACTGCATTGTTCACAACTGGTGCATGCGATCATTTATACTACTGACTAATTTGCAATGGCAAGTCGTGACAAGATTAGGACATGAGAAAATGTAAGATTGTATTGTACATTAAAAGAGTGTTGATAATATCATATTTTTATCAATTACAATTTACTCATACTTTAGTGTACACAGAGATATTATAATTTATTCCAATCTCGTCAGTCTCAACTAGTTAATCTTGATTCTTGTCTCCTGTTATAGCATTACATAATTTCCCGTTGATGTGATTTCATGAATTTTAATAATGTTATATGAATATTTCGCGAATATTTATGTTGCCTTTTCATGAAGCTAATCAAAAACAGTCGACACATATCCGTATGTTGCTTTGACATTGTAGTTTAATATATATCTGTAATTTGCGTATAAAATAACTAATTAGAAACCGATCAATAAACTGCTATTTTGCTATCTTTGCAACAAAGTGATACAAATATAATAAAACGTTTACACTATTCACTTGTTTATCTTTAATGGAATTTTGAACTGACAACCGACGATGTAATCAACGATATACTCGTCCTATTATGTATTACTGATAAGATAGCGTAATTCGATTTTATCGGCATTGCTTATGATACATTTTCAGATTGGTCGAGAGGACGAAGACAAAAGCGAGGAGATTAACCTACCACCATTCATCACACCTCCACCTCCGAATCCAGATTGTGAGTAAAATAAACCATCAAGTAGCCGCAATAACGATTTTTTAACTGCTCATAAAATGTAACGTTATGTCGTAAATTGCATGTAGAAGACGTTCAATCTAAAACGATATCACATCGTAACCATAAGGGATAAATAATTGATTTACAAAATTGACACACATCTAAAATAAATTCACAAATTAATTAAACTTATTTTGCATCAATATTTCCTAATCAATTAATCAATATCGCTATATTTAATGTTTCTATTCTGTTTCTCTCTTATTCAAGTTTAAAATGTTTTAGTATCGTTGTCGCGCTTGTGCAATATTTTCCCAATTTATTGCAAGGATATTTAAAGTAACTTGAAATAGCAATATATCGTGCATTTTGGAAAAGTCTGACAGTTTCTCAATTAATCAATGCAAAGAAACATTAATATTCGTTTTTTTTTTATCGACATCCCGAACGTAGGGCGTTAAAAATCGTTTATTAATTTCGTCATAGTCGATGCGCGCTGTCGACTTCGGAGGTATCGCGTCGAAGAAACGATGATAAAATATGAAGCAAAGTTTTTTAATCTACTTTTCGTGCGCATAAATCATTTCGTGCGTCAAAACAGAGAGCGACCAAGTTGCGTGGACTTACGACGTCACATTCGTTTTTCAGATAAAGGTCCGAAAGGTGAGAAAGGTGACAAAGGAGAAAAAGGCGAAAGCGTACGAGGTCCTCCGGGTCCTCCGGGACCGCCTGGTCGCGATGAGGTGGGCATATTACTTCCTATTTCAGAGACTTTTTTATAAACAAATTTTGAAACAAGTATAATGAATACTAATGATAGAATAATTAATTTAGAATAAGAGCTACTCTTATTTAAGTAAATATATACATATGCATATGTGTGTGTATATACACCAGCGTAAGATTTTATTAATGATACAGAGAGGATATGTATTTCTTCATAGACGTGTATAGACACAGCTCGTTACATTAACTCTGGAAACCGCGATCGTGTCCGTAGATCCGAGCGCGGTAACGATATTGAAGGCGGCCTGAATGCGCCTGAATCCGGGATCACTCATTTATCTTGTTATTCGCGTGAGTCAATTTAACATCGACACTGGAGAAGCGCCGTGTAGGTACATTGATTACGTCAAAGCCGCTTTCTCATACACAGTATTTACTATCTTCCGCCGTTATTACTACGCATTGTACACATTTTCTACATGCATATCTCCTAAATTTTTGATATTCATTAAATGATTTAAAAATAGTAGTAAATAGTAGTAAATAATATTTATTAATAATTAATTGCTATATTATAAATAGTTAAATAAAGTGTTAATGATGATAACACTATTAAATCAATTTTTGAAGGATCTGCTGGTCAAAATACCGCAGGGACCACCTGGTCAAAAGGGAGACCCTGGCACTTGCACATGCAACGCCACGGCCTTAATGTCTTCCTTTACAATGCCAACAATGATACAAGGACCGAAGGGTGAGCCAGGAGTACCAGGACAAGAAGGCAAGCAGGGTTCAATGGGTCTCACGGTATTGATTTTTAATCTCAACTCACAGCGATGCAGATTGAACTTAATGACAAATTAGATGACTTAATTTATCCGTATGAAAAATATCTATGATAGGGTGCGGCAGGACCGCCAGGAGAAAGAGGACTGCAAGGTCCGTCCGGAGCAAAAGGTGACAAGGGTGATATTGGAATAGCGGGACCGGAAGGTCCTCAAGGTCAGAAGGGAGAGCCGGGTCGCGATGGAATTCCCGGTGAAAAAGGTGCGCAAGGTCCGCCGGGACCGCCCGGAAAAGGAGAATTCTCTGGTTATGACGTAAGTAGATTACGCTTGAATATGATCTGTCATACCCCGAGGCCGAGAGCCAAGTTAAAATATTTTCCCCGGCGTTTTCTTCTGCGCGGCTTGCATTCGCCATTTCTGTTTATTCCGCGAGATCTTCTTTATATCTTCTATTTCCGACAATAAGTTACAATCTACATAAAACTTTCGTGATAGCTTATATTTGCTTTTTTTATTATTGTTAGCTTATACTATTAATGACTATGATAATGTTGTAAAAAAAACGAGAAAATGAGAAGATATGAAGATAATAATTGTCTGAAAAAGACTTTCTCATGTTTTGCGTTTCTGTCTTTAAATGTACGCGAGAGATATCATTTCGTAAAGTTCTTTTGTAATAACTGTACCAAAAACTTGTTGATGACATTGTCATCATTATGTACATATACACACACACATACACAATATGAAAAACTTATATACTCCATTAATGTCTGTAAAGAAACTAAAAGATATTTGTTCAAATGGAATTTCCACATAGTGCAGTGACATGAAAGCGAAAACAGAAAGGAAAGAGAGAGACAGAGTATTGTTAACGAGAGATATGACATTGAAGAATTTCCTATAGAAGAACATTTATTGTATATGTGCAATTATATTGCGAAGTAGCGGAAATTTAAGCGCGCCCGACCGTACGAAGTCGTCGCTATAATAAGTAGATAAGTATCTCTATTCAAGAAATTTTCATTATCCGCGTATGAATCTAGCTCAGCCGTATTATTCGCTATTTTCCCTGAAACGGACACGCGGCAACGAGAGAAACTCCGAGGGAAATGGAGACCATATCTTCTCCCGCGGAATCGTCGAGCTATTATCAAAAGTATGCTATTTAAACATTGCATTTGGTACCGTCTACTGTATATTAACTTAGTAAATTATACCAGTTAGTCATTTCTTACTCATATTCTTGCGAATGATAAAATCAATTGGGTGAATATCTTTTTATGCTTGCGAAACTTCGCATAAGCAACACATCAGTTTTTTTACTCACTATACTTGTAAATTATAAAAAATAATAAATAAATTCCAAAACACAATCGCAGTAATATTGTTATACTATTTATATTATCATTTCGAAGTACACGCACAAAAGTAGATCTCAAGTCTCTGTCGCGCAATGCGCTACTTTCGGTGTAACCGCTTTTACGTGTAGTGGAACGACAACTACAGCGATCCTACCTCACTGTCGTCGTCGTAGGACGAAGCGACAAGAAATTCGTTGAATGGAAATGGAACGCGTATCGCCCCATCGGGAATAAGAAACCGTGCACGTAATAACGGCCGAGTTGTAAGTCCGATCCTCAGCCTCCTCCCTTTTCTCGTCCACGTATTCGCGTTTCCTGTCGCAAATTCTATCTCCTTCTCACGTCGCAGTTTGCCCCGATCTATTTTTAACAATGCAGCAAGTCTCACTCAGCTTTTTGCCAGCCACGAAAAATAGTCGCGAATCGTGCTGACAGGCTTGCGATATTAAAACGATATACGCGCGGAATATGTACATTTACATATATCCTATGTACATGGCGGCAAAAGTTACAACTTCGTATGGACGATGTTCTAGGAACGTTACGTTAGATAACTCGAAAAATCTCTCTATAACTCTACTAGTTCTTCTTGTAAAGAACACTTCTCTTCCTGACCTTGCGCGTAACGCTTTTGTAGTTGCAACATTTCCAACTTTCTTCGTAACTGCAACTATAACGTTTCAAGGAGGATACAGAAGAGAAAAACAATTGTCGTAACAAAACCTTGATATAAAGACCTAGAATGTTTGTTTTTCTCTTCCATCTAATAAACATAAAGTCTATTAGACGTTTAACTTTGTGGAGCCTACATTATTACTTATTCGTTAATTAATTTTCTTTTTGTTACCCGTGTCTTTTATATTATTTTCAATAATACGATTATCTTTCGAATGTTTTTGATTATCTGGATTTGTGACAACTCCATCGAACAGATGTTTGTTTTGCTAACATTCAGATAGCACCGCGTGAGACGAGTTAAATCTACTTAAGATTGATATTCCGTGCTGTCAAAGCCGATGGTCCAATTCCGGAAACCGCGTTTGGTCACAAGAGAGAAAAGAAATCTCCGTGCTGTCGCGGAAACGTAACGATGCTGTCGCATCTCGAACCGTCAATTTACCCCCGGAAATGCGGTCGTTTTTCACCTTATTCTCTTGTTACGCGGCTTCCGTGGAGGAAAGCACAGCAATATAGTACAGAAATACAGCTGCAGAACGAAGGGCATCATCGCGTCGCGTTATCGGGGACCGCATCGCTTCGCTTTATCAACGACACAAAGCTCTGACGCAGATGTGCCCGCATACCGCTGGAAAATCGGCGGTGACGCAATATTTATCCGACCCTCATAGCTAGCTATGAGAAAGATCGTAGAAAAAGAAGAAAAGAGAGAAAATACAGTAACTAGCGTTACAGCTTTTCATGCCGGTGGCACATTTCCAAATGTTACACCGTCGAGAAAAAAGCCGACCTCATCCAGCCTAGCAATTGTTGGAACGTCGCAACGGACAAAAAATCTCGTTATTTTTTCTAGCTGAAAGCAAGGAAAACACTGAAAACTTCCTGCAATTGCAATTGTATAGTAACGCGTAATAATTACAATAATTCATTGCAAGATTATTAATAATTTTTTTAAGTATTATATTCATTATTTTAATTCTACAAACTATGATACCTATAGTTTATCACGTTGCGACAGAATCAGATTTGCTCTGCAAATTAGATTACATCTATATCACATCTGTTACACATGTATTCCCATGTTGTTATAACAAGATATCGATCATTCGGCCAATTTGAGAAGACATACTACAAGACGTCTTTATGCGTAACGAAGACATGATGAGAACCACCAATTTTATTTGGCTTACACAATTGTAAATACGCGAGTAATTTCAAGTAATGAACACTCACTGATTTACTCTATAAATCAATCTTGAACGTCACAATCTTGAAAGTGTAAAAGTCAAACTCGATCGATCTAGAATAGGAATATTGAAACAGAGACTAAATATTTTATGACAGGATCAACAAACATCAATCTTGTCGTCAAGACAGTTTATGCAAAGATAGACATTCGTGCATACCTTGTGCAACGGTTATCTTACGTGACCTCGCTTCGCATCGGTCCTTCCTCGGATGTGCGAGAGCTCGATTTCCCTGGGGAATACAGAAACCAATTTCTAGGCTGCCTACTGCATCCCGGCTAGGTGTACGGCCAGGTAGGAAGGAAGATGTGCGGATGTTGCGAACGTCGTTGAAGACAAGTTAGGTTGGAAGCACTCAATTGAGATGTACACGTGTTTGGATGCCATGTGTGCATGTATGCGCACCGATCGGTTCGGTGCGCGATCACACTCGAATTCGAATGAATGGAACAAAACGAAGAAAATTCGGAAATTATATCAAGACCGTGCAGCGAAGCTTTACTATAACAGAACTACTTGAAAAAAGAAGCGGATTTGTAAGCAAAAGAAACACTTATGTAGGTAGAATAAAGTTTTGAGTTGTTTCTAATAATACACATTTATTAGAAATAATAAGTATATGTAAAATTAATCTCCCAAATCGAAAAATTTGTTAGTACTTGATATAATCTATCGTGCAAAAACAATTCAAATCACGCGTTGTCAACAATTGTTCATGCAACAACAATTGTTAAACCGCTAATCAATGGCAATGCAAACCGTAATGTCGGGGAGCCGGCAGCAAGGCTTTCAGTCTCGCCACGTTATTCCAACGATCTAACGGTGAAATTTCAATTATTATGCGCATGCAGCCCAGTTGGAAACCTCGAAATATTTACAGGGTGAGTACACGGACTGGAGCATTCTGATTGCGCCGTAAATGCCTACTTTGATGCGCGAGATTCCCCTTTTATTAAACGATGCGATCCTAATCCAATTCTAATAAACGTTTGATAGCAATATCTATCAATTTTATTGATAAATTTTGTATTGCTTGATACGTCATGTACAAGTTCTTATTTAAAAATATTTTGTTTATTAAATTTAGACGGAAGGCATCACGATGAGACCAGGGCTTCCGGGACAGAAAGGTGAACCAGGCATTTCAGGAAACCCTGGTCCGAAAGGTGAGGCCGGGATAGCCGGTGCTAAAGGTATCAAAGGCGAACCCGGTCATAAAGGTACCAAGGGTGACCATGGCAAGGATGGTCCTAGAGGGATTCAAGGCTTTAAAGGTGAACCCGGCGCGCCTGGCACACCCGGACTACCTGGTGCACCCGGTGAAAATGGACGACCAGCAGAGAAAGGAGATAAAGGCGATACGGGATCTGAAGGCAAATCAGGACCTCCAGGACCACCTGGTCCACCTGGTACAAGTGTTCCTGGTGGTATAAACGTAGGCGATTTAGGTGAATAAACATCTCTCTCTTAACATTTTACATAGTGTTTTGAGATATATTTATATTTTAATCCTCAATATAATTATCGCGATAACATCAATGTTTTGATATTAATAAAATATTAAGTTAAATATTAAATAAATGAATATTTTGGAGAGTAAAATAAAATGAAGAATTATGTTAATTGAAAGCAATAATAATTTTATTTTTTTATTATTACTGTATTAATGGTGTTTTCTTCTTCTGTTCAATTTTTATTGTATCAAAAGACGACAGAATATATCGTTCGAAATGTTATTTAATTAAGGATTTGGCACAAAAGGCGACAAAGGCGATGTTGGAGCACGCGGATATAAAGGTGATAAGGGCACGAAAGGCGAGAAGGGCGATAAGGGTGATGCCGGGCCAGCTGGAATTCCTGGAATAAACGGTATTCAAGGACCTCAAGGAGATAAAGGCGAACCCGGTAAAGACGGAGTATCGGGATTATCCGGTATACCTGGTGCTAAGGGTGAAAAAGGTGAAAGAGGTCCTCCTGGAGCCACCACCGTCGCCAATTCTGGAGACTATGTCACTATCAAAGGGGAAAAAGGCGCCGAAGGAAAACGGGGCAGAAGGGGACGACCTGGACCGCCTGGTCCTATAGGTCCACCCGGAAAACCAGGAACTACAGGGGAAATCGGTCTACCAGGATGGATGGTATACATTTGAATTTATTATCTCATTTTATATATATAATTATACGGGTTGCCGCAATAATTATGTAGATAATAAATATAATAATATTATTTAGATGATAATCAACACTAATTGTATAATACTATTGTGTAATAATATACGTTTAGCATTTGATGTTATTGATAGTGGCAAATAGTGAGCGCAAATGTATTCTTTTGTTTCACGCATATCTTACGTTTTGTTATCATAAATTTATAAAACACATCTCATTTATATATAATATATGTGTATACATATATGTTTTATCTTTTTTGTAACGCGACCTTTATGAAGAACGTAAAGGTGAGCTTTAAATATCAAATTATCTGATACTACTTTGTAAACGTCATGTAGCGTCACATATTATCTGTAGTGAATAATAATTGCACATAAGTTTTTGCATCTTTTTTTTTATATGAAAAGTGAATTTAATTGTCATGATTATGTATAAAGAAAGTTATGTTTGTTAAATGCATTTTTATTGTGATCGAAATCAAACAGCCAAAACTCGTGCTAATTACAACAAGTGATTCATTTATCATTGTCTTTCTTAGGGTCGTCCTGGGAATCCTGGAATTCCGGGAAGTATCGGACCAATGGGACCCAAGGGAGAAAAGGGGGAACCCGGCGCGCCGAGTCCTTATAGCGTTTCCGTTGGTGTAAGTACACCTTAGAGTTTCTCATCGTGGTATCGGCTGTGTAAACTTCTTGGGAACCAACTTTACATATAAATTCAAGTGTCTGTTAAAAGGCGAAAATCAAGAACGTAAGACAAAGCAACACGTCTTTTTGAATGAAAATCCCGCACGTGAAGTAACCGTATCGGACAATCGCGAACAAAACACAGAAACAAAGACAAAATTGTCTTTGTCCGAAAAGAAAAACGAGAATAAAAATAAAAGTAACGATTTTTGCTTTACACGCACGATTTTGATTTGACAGATTTTCATATATTAAAGTGGTATAATACATCTTCGTGAATAGAACAATGAAAATCTTGAACTACGGCCGGTGCGCAATGTGCAAGTAGTAGAAATTAATGCAAAAGTACGTCTGGGGCATACATGTTATTTTTCTCTTATCTTTATTGTTGGATTTATTCGTTGCACCAAACAGAAATTGTCTCCGTCGCAGTGTACGGAGTTTTGCAAACTGTCATGCTCGACAATTGACAAATAACACATGTTGATACGCGTAGCGTATAGCACTTCGCTTTGCCGCGAGTCTGTATTTTGTTTTTGTAACATATCCGACCAGAAAACATTCCAAACAATCCTTTTAAATTGTACTCTCTAGTTGCAAAATATGTAACATTTAAACATTAATAATTTAAAAATGTAAGCTGGGATGAAAAAGAGACGCAAAAATTAGTTTGTACTAGCTCAATTAAATTTTTGATCCGTTTGATCTACATATTTGCTTGCAAAATTTCACTATTTCTCGTTTCTCTTCTTTTCTCTTATAACCAATTTTATAACAATGCTGTTTAGTTACAAATATTTTCAAGTCGCTTTTATAATAAAAAAAAAAGTTGTTTTTCATATATCTAAGTCTTTTACATCAGTATGTAAGCGGAAAGCGCAAAATTTTGCATCGCTAATTAATTTTAACTTTATTTTAGCTAGAATGTTTTCTTTTGTTGGAAATTTTATTTGAGATTTTTTGTGAAAACTTTTGTGATAAAAGTTGAGAGATATATTTTAAAAAATAAAGAAATATATATACGATTAAAACATTTTTTTTTAATTTTTAAAATAGTTTTTGCTACATACCTTTAAGATCTCTTGTACAGAATTTCTGCTAGCGTTGTCACCTAAAAAAGAAATCGCAAAGATATAATGAATGTAATAAAAAGAAATCGTTTTGATAAAAATTTCATAAAAGTACAAAGTAAATAGATAACGAGAAAAATTGCTCGCATGATATCCATCATTTTTCTAAGCATAATACAACATTGATAGCGACAAAGACAAATTATTATCCGAGAAAGAGTGATCGGTAGAGAAAAACAGAGAGAAAGAGAGAGTGACAGAAAATTTCGATATCGTTCTCTCACGATCGAAAAGATGCGTCTCGCATCTAGCATGTAAACTGTCTCGGATGAACATTCGTGAAAAAGAACGAAGGAACGTCGACAGAAAGCCGACGTGATGCGCCTAAGCGATCGGTGCATCTCATTTTTCGATGTTTCCAATAAATCAACCACTCCTGTTCCTGGCAATACCTTACTACTTACTAACTCCCTACAAACCTGTCTAGCTGTCTATCTGCATATCGAAGCAATGTAACGGATAAGATATTAATAATAGCAGCTTTCAAAATATGTATGACACATTGATTTTTTGCATAAACAAAATACGCTTATAAAAATTAAAGTATTCCCAAAACGTTTTAGATCAAAGGTGACAAAGGAGACAACGGTTTTCCTGGGATTCCTGGAAGAGATGGCCAAAGAGGACCTCCAGGGCCTCCTGGACCTCCTGGTCCACCATCTCACGGAAAATATATTCCAGTTCCAGGACCTCCGGGTCCTCCCGGACCGCCTGGTCCACCTGGATTGTCTTTAATCGGGCAAAAAGGAGAACCCGGAATTGGTAGAAGTCATGGTTTCGGAGAGAGAGATTATTATAGACAAGGTAAAGATATTGGTAAGAATAAATTGATAATTATATAATTGCTCGAAAATAACATTGTTTAATTAAATTATCAAAATATTCAATAGTTTTATATTTTTAATTTTGCATATACAAGGAGTATAGTATTAATAATAAGTTTTATTCTTCTCTCTTTTATATTTTCAATTTATTATTAGAAATTTATATATTTTTATCTAATAGACTTTATTAAATACTTATAAATGTGCGTAATTTTATACTCGCTTACCAAGGACCTAGAAGTAGTCTGGATGAAATAAAAGCTCTGCGTGAACTCAAGCAGCTAAAAGAGTTAAAAGAACAATTAGGTAATCTCTCTCTCTCTCTCTCTCTCTCTCGCTCTCTCTATCTCTATCTCTATCTCTATCTTTCTCTCTGTGATATAAACACTTTAATTACGCAGAAAAACTCTATTTCCTAAGTATTTGTTGTATTTCTTAAGTCTGTTATAACTTAAAATATTTATTTTATAATAGTTTTGATAATTGTTTTTCAAGGTGTCACTGCCGCTACAAGGGGACCTTTAGAAAGTACAACGAAAATTGTGCCAGGAGCTGTTACGTTCCAAAATACAGAAGCCATGACAAAAGTGAGATTTTTCTATTGTTAAAAAAAAATTGTCTTCAAAATATATGCGTACATTTAATATTGCTGTCTTAAATTACAGATGTCTAGCGTTAGTCCAGTTGGAACTCTGGCATACATAATAGACGAACAAGCTTTACTAGTCAGAGTTAATAACGGATGGCAATATATAGCAGTCAGTATTTAATAGACTATTACATATATTACACTATTATATCTTTGTATTAAAATTGAATATTTGTTACATTATTTTTAGCTTGGATCACTCTTACCTATCACAACTCCAGCACCACCAACTACGGCACCGCCTCCAGCGAATCCTCCTTTCGAAGCATCCAATTTGATTAACCAAATACCTATGAAAGCCGATGGAACAGGCGTAAGTTAAAGCTTCTCGAACTTATTTAACATTTATAAAGATTATATTGTATATTAATTTTGTAATTTTTTCTCACGCTGCCCAGTGGTATCCACGAATGGTGAGATTATACAACATTTAATTTTCTCAATTCGTTTTATCTTGTATGCTTAAATGTTTTTAAATTGTTAAACGCGCAAAACTAATTTGAGAAACACTAATTTAGTTTTTTTTTAATTTTGTGCAAGATTATATATAGAACTTGTAGTTTCTTATTTCTTTTATATTCGCTAGATATCTTATATTCAATACAAATCATCTGTACTTTTCAGTTAAGAATGGCCGCATTGAATGAACCATTTACCGGAGATATGCATGGTATACGAGGAGCAGACTACGCTTGCTATCGACAAGCAAGACGAGCGGGCTTGAGAGGTACCTTCCGCGCTTTCCTCAGTTCTCGAGTTCAAAACGTAGATAGTATTGTCCGATTGGGAGATCGAGATCTTCCCATAGTTAACATAAAGGTAATTAGCGTGTTAATTATTTTTACTTTCTTTTATATTAAATGTAAATATTTCGTTCAATAATCGGAAATGTTTAGGGAGACGTGCTATTCAATTCTTGGAGAGAGATGTTTAATGGGAACGGAGCATACTTTTCTCAAAATCCCAGAATTTATAGTTTCAACGGAAAGAACATCCTTACTGATGTCGCATGGTAAGACATATTATACACACACACACACGCACACACACACGAGGACATAGATATATCATGATTTTTTTTTCAATTTCAGGCCCGAGAAAGTTGCGTGGCATGGCTCTCACAAACTTGGCGATCGGGCGATGGATACTTATTGCGATGCCTGGCATTCGAGCAGTTCAGATCGCTACGGTCTAGGATCACCATTGACCGGTGGTCGTTTGTTGGAACAAGTACGATACTCATGCGACAATAAATTCGCGCTACTCTGCATCGAGATCACGAGCGATGTAATGTTAAGGAGACGACGAAGCGCCGAGAATCAGCTGGAAGACGATGCTGAGATGACGGAAAACGATTATATGGATTACTTGGAAGAACTCATGCAATACTGAACGCTCTCTCTTTTAATCATCATCATTATGTAAATAATAATGCAGATGCGCGTTTCTCGGCGCATATTCCACGTTCGAATAATATTAATTCATATCGACGTATACATATCGCGAAATGATAGCGCGAACGATCGCAAACAACAGCGTCGCGTTTTATCTAAAGTCACGAAGCTAAGCCTATAAACACAAAGGGTATAATTACTTGTACTTTCACAACTTACTAGCCATCTGCTTTAATCGAATCTCAGTTCTCTTTTCTCAGTCTGTAAGAGGTAAAAAAAAGAAGACTGATCGTCTAGATACTTATTCGTCAGTGTTCCGTCGTTATTAAGTATTTGTATTTGGAAACCTCTACCTTTTAACAGACGATCTCGAGAGACTTGGTTTTGTTCGAGATCTCTCGAGTGCTGCCTCGAAAGCTGCCACACAGTTCAACGCTCGTTAAGTATTTGCTTCCCTCTCATCACGATAAACGTCCAAAAATACTCATACATCGTTACAAAAGGATACGAAATTCAGAGAACGCATCTCGCTCAAGCCCGCATTTATGGCATATTTTAAATGTTGCAAAGCAACTGTCTATTATAATTCTAATCCTATCCTCTTACACCATACAACATCTCACGCTTACTCGGCGATTTGGAATTAACTATAAACAAGTAGTTTTTTTCTTTTTTTGAAGAAAAAGAAACCTTATATTTATTCATACTTTTTCGTCAATACTACACACATATGTGCTGCCAATGCGGGAGGGGGCTATATTTAAAGAGATAATTACTTAACACTGCTCTAAATAAATCTAAACCAAGTTCGTATTTGCGATCAAGTTGTATTTACATATTAGCTGATACATATTGGGTGTGTATGTTAGATGTAAGGCGTATCGATTAAGGAATTTCAACGAGTCTCTTGGCTCGTTGTTGAAGATTTATGCTCCGTGTATTTCGTAGGTCAACAAATAAGAAATCTGTTTTTTGTCATAGACAAGTTCTCATATTGTAAGAACGATTTATCATCGATTTATTTGTGTATCTTTTATATATGTAACTTTCTCACACAAAACATTCTATATTAATCTTCATCGGATATTTATCAGTTACATAGTGTTATTTTTGTGTGGATTATTAATATTCTAATGTGTATACGCGAAATATGTTCTAGAAGAAAATACACCCGTTCTCTTGTTGTTTATCTTTCAATTACATTATTTAGCTTAGGCAGGAACATTTTACACATTCCTGGCCTGTAATTACGCCGAGCATAAATCGGATCTAAGTCAATGTTTACAACTCGATGATATATATATACCGTTAATGTGTTAATAATAATTTATTACGTAGAGATCATACGTATACTTAGGTTGTCAGCATGCTTGTTGGCGAATATTTTCTACATATAGATACGTAAACGATTTTTTAAATGTCACCACAGTAATAATTCATCGTGAGATACATCTAAAACGTACAATCGATTGTCCTTTGATATGGTTTGCACCGAGAATATTTCGTTCCTAAATTTTATATTATTTGTACACTTTATTATATTGTCTTTCTAAATAAAAACCGAAAAGAAAATCTTCCCGAATTATATTACACTTCCTTTCTTCGTTAAAAACAATAAATATAATAAATATAATATACAGAATCTCTAATTTAACGGACTAACGAGGCAAGAGCACATAAAACATTTTCTTAAATAATATTAAAATTTATTAAATAAAAAAAAATATATATATATTTAAAGTGCAATAAATTTCTCTTAATGTTATACAAAAAATTAATTATAGTTCTCACCGTTTATTTCCTCTTCGTGTAAACTAACAGCGAATGGTCGCGATACACTTTCACCGTAAGCTCGCCGATTAGTGTTATTAGCGAGTGCGCGATGCTAATAACATCACTATGAACGCCCGATACTTTGTACAACACACGCGTATTATAAATATTTGCGAGCGAGACAACAATAATCGCAGGAAATGCAGAACAATACTCACGTCCTACTTCGGATCGCATGTCCGCCATGACTGTCCGGCAATCCCGCCAAGTGTGCGATATTGCGATTCTCGAAGCGCGCGATATTTCGATTCTCGAATTGACGCGCGCTTCGAGAATCGCAATATCGCGCACTTGGATTGGCGGGCAGTCATGGTGGACGCGCGATCCAGTGTAGAGTTACGTGCGAATTGTGTCCTGCATTTCTCGCGATTATTGTTTCGCTCGCAAATATTTATAGTACGTGTGTGTTGTGCACAGTATCGGGCTTTTGTAGTGATATTATTAGCATCGCGCACTCGCTAATAACGCTAATCGGCGAGTTTACGGTGAAAGTGTATCGCGGCCGTAAAGTGCGAGTGAGAAACAAAATGGACGACGAACTTCGTTCGAATTATTTTGTCTTTTTCGCGATTGTTCGCGTCTCGGGCTCAATGTTGTGTGTCGTAAAGTATCGTACGGTCGTATTGATATGTAATTAGCGTCGTTGATGATGCTACTTGGCGAATTTACGATGAAATCGTATCGCGGCAATTTCCGTGAAGTGCGAGTGAGAACGACGAACCTTGTTCAAATTATTCTGTTCTTTTTCTCAATTGATGTCGTCTCGGGCGCAAATATGTGTGTAGTAAAGTCGGACGGTCGCAGTGATACGTATAATTAGCGTCGTGTAGTCGCTGATAATGCTACTTGGCGAGTTTACGGTGAATTCGGATCGCAGCTATTTCCGAGAAGCGCGAGTGAGAAACAAAATGGCCGACAAAGTTTGTTCAAATTGTCGTCGTTTTCGCGATTGTCTTGCGCGCAAATATGTGTGTCGTAAAGCATCAGAAGTTCACAGTAATACATAATTAGCGTCGCGTACTTGCTGATAATGCTATTCAGCGAGTTTACAGTAAAATCGTATCGCGGTTGTTTGCGCTTCCGCGATGAGTGCGCGAAAAACAAGATGTCCTATATGTCTTAGTTGCTCCAGCTAGTGGTTCCAGAACCAGAACCGTCACAAAAACCAGGGCGATATACATATCTATGGAGCTGGATGGAAAATGGATGGAATGTAATAAGATAGAATGTACCAAGTAAGTGTACATCATCTTAGATACTGTATATTAAAAAAAAATAAAATTGTGGTTTTTTGCTGTTATATCAGCTTAAATAAATCTCTTAAAACAATTTTGTCTGTCTGTTGCTAATTGTAAAAGAAACATAATAATTAAAAATATCAGTATAATAATGTACTCACACATTTTATTTTTTTTTTATTACAATAATACAAATGTATCTTTCTGATATATTTTAAGAAATTTAAGAAACATGTATTTAAGATTTGAGCACAGTTAACGCTTCCGTGTAATTTAAACCTTCCAAGATATAAGCTAAATTTTCAACTGACGCATCCTCATCTTCTTCAGCCCATATCTCGAGCATATTCTTACATTGTTCATATGGTGTTGGTTTGCTTTGAAAGAAAGCAATTTCTTCATTAGTATAGCCAAATTTTGTCGCCAGCTTCTTCCAATCATTTTTCAGACTTTCCGATAATTTCACTACCATTTCCGGTGTGACTTTATTCAATTTTCTGGCTTTTATATCGGTAGTCTCAGGATCTACCTGCTCATTATCTTGCTTCAAAACATCTTCATTGAAATCTTGATCAGCAGATTCTGATGGTGGCGTCGTTTCTTCAGTTTCTGACTTCATATCAGACTGTACTTGCTATATACAATCAAAGATAAGATATAAATAAATTAAAAATATGATGCATTCGGAGAGTATTGAATACTCACAGGGCGATCTTTGGCAATCTTCTTGATCATTGTTTCAAGATATTCAGGCAATTTATTAATGGGGTTGTTACCATGAACGAAAAAATGCGGACTTCGTCTCGCCAACAAACGTAACGCTCTCCAACCAAAGTTTCCGTCGTTTACTTTTCTAAATTAGAAACAAAAGAATAATAAAAATAATAAAAATCATATTAAATATATGACCAACGGTAGCACTTACTTGTATTTATCATCGACCATCGCGGCAGGATCCAATTCTAATATGGCATCTTCAAAATACGTTTCTAAGGACGGAAGGAAATCTCTATCTTTAGATTTGCAAGCCTCAAGATTGTTAGGACACAAATTCCATAATTTAGTGAGTTCTGGGCTATTAAGAAAAGTAACATAGGTTTAATCATTTTACTCTTGCAAATGTTGATTACTATATTTAGTGAAATTTTCTTACTTTCCCATGTGATATTTGCCAATTGCTTGCGCATCTCTAATAACATCACCAATTCTACGTTTTCTCTTTGGCTTTCGCGGTTCTTCATCGGCGGTATCTGTCATCGGCCTTTTAAATGGTGGACAACCTTCGTTTTTCCATGCATTCCAATGTTCTTCGCGCTTCAAAATATTCTTTACAGTTTCTGCAAATGCCGGTCCATCAGGTGGCGTTTCAGTTAATAGAGAGTAAACTTGATCTGTGGTAGTCTTCACCCATTCCACTTGGTCTGACTTGAGTTCATGTGTCTCACTTCAAATTAAAAAACATCATAGTGATTCGATAGAGTATATGCTGTGATACATTTTATTTGAGAAAAGCAGACCTTGTCTCATAGCCACTGGCAAGGAAGCTTTGGAAAACAAAGATTGTTTCATAACTATTCAGATGTTATTTTTCTAATTGTCATCGAGCAATTTAATAATTTGATACAAGAATTGTCAATTCAATAAAGAAAAACAGAATTTCTGAATTTATACAATAAGGAATTTGTTTTTTTCTACAGAGCGTCAGAAAACACTTACGCTTTAAATTTAACAGTGCTGTTTAAATACTGGAAAAGAATGAGAAATTGCAGCAGTACATATCGCCTAAAATTAGAGTCAGAAAGTTGTAGTTCCAGTAATTTCTGATTAGTCAAATATTTTGCAAAGTAGTGAGTTTCTTTATGAGAGCCTTCTCCAGAAGAATCCATTTTCATGTATGTTGTAGGATAACTACGTTGTTCCTCTAATTTAAAAGAAGCAAATGCTGATAGCACATTAGAGGCATGCTATAAAATTATAAATATATTTATACGTGTCATCTATTACATATACATCATGTTAATGAGCACATATACTTTTGAAAACTATATATATACTTACAGTTGAAAAGACTTTCCAGTGCATTTTATTATAACATTGATTAGGATTTCTAAAAAAATCCTGTAGAGCCCAAAACTTTCTATATAAATTATAGTCAATAGGTATTTTGTTTTCTGACTTGTCATCATCTTTAGTTATTTGTTCAAGATCATTTTCTGCTTCAGAGCCAAACTCTGTGTAATTTTCTAGATTGAATTCACTAACAATATTCAAACCTGATCTTTCAGAAAAAGGAAAGAATTTTGCTAGAAACAGCAAAATTCTGCCACAAAATACAGTTTGTTGTGAACGTGACAATCTTCTCAACAAGTCATTACACATTCTTAGTAAATTATTTTTGCAAGCAGTAAAAAATAGATCTTCCTTCCATATATTAACATTGTTCTCCACAAAGATAAACAGTTCTTCACACTTGTCAAGGGTCATAGAATCAAAGATATCACCCAGTAACATCACTGGCATACTAGCTGTTGCTAGATCCTTCCTGCATAATTCTATGCAAAATGTGATGTACGATTCGAGAACATTCACATTGTCTGAGTTTTCTGTTAGCACTATCAAAAGAGTATCTCGTAGTGCCTGGTCGACTGCAGCTTTTCTGTCGCCATCATTCGTACAGCATTCAATACATTTCTTTTGAAATGATGCAATATCTGACAGCTTGAAATAATCTCGCAAATAATTCTGAAGAAAGAAACAAAAATGTTTCTTAAATAAATAGTATGTAACCAAACCAATAAAATAAATATAACATTTTAATATTTCTTCAGAACGTTCAACTTACGCTATAATTTTTTCTCAGAATTTCAAACATTGCCATAATTATTCACTATTATTGTAAAATTTTGCTTATTTACTCTTTTTTTTATTCCACATTCTTAGCTTTTCGAATCTATCATTACTATCATTAGCAACAAACAAAAAGTTAGGTTAGGTTAAGTTACTGCCGCGTAGAGATCTTCAAGCCGGAAACACACGAAAAAACTTAAGTAGTGAGATGTAAGCATTAAGCAAATTAACCAATCACAGGCTATGTTTGAAAATGCTGGCCTGTGGTTAATTTGCTTAATTTCTATTTCTATTCTAGTCATATTTACACTACTAATAAATTTGAAATATTTTAAAACAATATCTATGTTATATTACACAAACTTTATAATCAAATTTTAGTATAGTTATAAAATATTTTAAAGATACACAAAAAAAGAATCATTTTCTGCTTTTATAAATGTGAAGGATCTTTTATTAAAAACATCAAAATATCTTGTACAATAATTAATGTTCTATTTACATTTTACTTTGCTGATTCATAACAATTTAGTATAATTTAATATAAACAAATAAATAAATAAATAGATTAGATAACGTTGTTTTATCGGTGATCACAAGCTGACAATTATTGTGATCATTACTTTTTTCTTAAAATTTCCAATCTACAATAACGAAAACTGAAAATAAATATGGAGTATAAAAGAGACCCAAACTTCTCTTCTAGTTGTCGTAATCATTTACATATCTACATCTATATATATATTCTTTTTTTTTATTGCACTTTTAGACAATTTTTCACAATCTTCTTCAGAGCTTGCGTAAATTTCTTTTGTATTAAATACAAATAAGAGAAGAAAGTGAAAACAATCTATAGCATTCGAATAATATCTATAGGTTTTTTTCTACTAAACAACTCTTCCATAAGGTGCACTTACTAAATCGTTCACAGAGCGATACACGCAAAGCTGTTATCAAACTCTTCCTATCAATGCTTTATGATTGAAATATTAATTAGTAAAGTATAAGAACTTATTTTAGTATGTGTGAACAGATTAGTTTAGATTTTAGGATACCGTTAACATTTCAGTCTGCACAACTCAGTTATAAAATTTACGTATCTTAGATCTTGAATCTTATCGACTTATCTTATGACATTTGGCAACATTCCCTTAATCGTATCTATATCGAAACTGATTGCATTTCGTTGTCTAAATTTTGAATGTTTTTAATATCTTTGTTACAATAATGATAGAGTATGACGATAAAGTTCAAACGATAAAATCACCCAATTATTTTTGAACAATTCAAGATATGCCTCTGAAAGCGATGTTACGTGATTTCAGACGCGTATATATAATAATTGTTTTACTGAGTAGACATAAATATGTAGATATAAATGTGTTTTATGTTATAAATTAGTTTCTTAAACTGAGATGCAGCTAAACTTAATGAAAATCGTAGTTTGCGCGCAAAGCAGTCCATCTTGCTTCGAAAATGCAATTATCGAGTAATAAGAATTATAAGAAATACGTATTTTACGAATCGAGTTTTGACTTTACCTGACAACGTTTACTGTTAACGAGTATAAATTAATTTGTACAATTAAACTTCTTTTTAAAGAAGGACACCGCGATATTAAATAAATATCGCGGTGATTAATTAGCGAGAAGACTGTAAAATTCGTAATGCAACAAGAGCTTATGTATAAAGTGTAGCTCAAGTTCGCGAAATATAATTAATTTGTGTGAATATTTTCCTAAAAGACTACCTCTGAGTCTGTTTTTTAATTGTTAATTTTTGTAAACGCGCTTTTAATCCATGTGGATTTAATTTCACTCTTACAACTTCGGGTTTGTTCTCAAGCTTCTTGCGAATTTCCTCCATTCGTTCTTTTTGTATCCTCTGCTGTTCCTTTTTCCAGATATCCTGTAAAATCCAAAATTCTTGTAATTTGTTTGTTTGCTTGCATTTTGAATATGAGCAGTACCTTAAAGTCTCGGCAAAAACCAAGCCACAGATTAAAGAAGTCATGTGGCTCCGCGGTTTCTAATGTAGTGCCTTTTGGAATAAACTGATAAAATCGCATTACAGACTTAAATTTGTTCTTGGCCTCTTGTAATTCTTCCTTTTTGCTCGCTAAATCAGTACCTGCTTTTGTCACAAATAAATCCACTTTCTTCTTGAATACCTGAGATGTAGCTGGATCCGCATCCATAACTGTATTACACGTTTTTCTACATGCTAAAACAAAGCATTGTAAAAAAGCAGTTTTTACATAAACAATATTTTTGTATATTACATATATACAATAAAAATTAATACTAAGATAAAAAAGGATAGAGAATTAATTAAATATATAAAAAATTTATAAATTTTACTAACTTTCTAGTTCTTTTTCTAATCTCTCAAGTTCTTTGGCTATTTCATCAAATTTAATCGTTGATGCGGCCTCTACATCAGCCGGTTCAGGCACTGGTAAGGGTAACGGCTCATCAAAATTATGCTCTTTTTCTTGAGATAATTTCGCGTTAACGAGATAATGTAACAAAGTGACACCAGGTACGTTGGACTTGACATCTTTCAGTTTGCCGAGAATTTCCAGGCCAAAGCCATCGGCTTGGCCACGCATCATATTTCCACCGTTCATGTAATTGCCCAAGGTTAATATAATTGCCATTACTTTCTTCAAAGATTCAGATGTGAGAAGGAAGTCGCACGTAGAACGTACGTTGTTTAATTTATATGAAACCGATGAGATTGCCTCTTGAAATTCCGATTGCAGCATTAAACAAGCTATTCTTTCGGAAAAATGCTTTATTCCAGATAATCGTTTGAGAAATAATTCCGGTTGATCGAGAGGAACATCTGGATTCATCGATTCGTGAGCAGTAATCTGTTCTATCTCGTCTTTCGTGGGTTTCTGAAAATTAACAATTGTCAAAATAGCAAACACACTTACTCAAAACAGAAAACAAAAAATTGTTTATGTCTTAAATTATTCTTTAACTATGGAAAAGATGGAAATATAGAAGTAATTAAAATTTTAAAGAAAAACTAAAGTAGTTTTCAAATCGTCACTTTTATGTGTGTGTTAGAGTACATATATCTGAGATATGTACTAGCAATTATGATCAGGATCATATATGTGACAATTAAAAAAATACATTTTTGTTAATACATGTCAAAACAAGGAACTGAGAAAATAGAGTGATATGGATTAGGCAGATAAATAAAAGAAAAAACGGTATTTTATATTATAAAATCTTTTATTATTCATCTAACTTGTTTTCAATAGTTTTTCAAAAAAAGTAAAAAAAAAGTTATTAAAGAAGAAACAATTGAACAAATTTTTAACAATATTGCGAGTCTATCCATTTATAACTCTTATTTCTATCTTTTCCTTTATATTTTTACTCACGATTTCGTAGATTTGTTGCAATGCTTCTAGACTGATCACACTTGTATCTAAATTATAAGCCGCATTTTCGATCTCGCTAAAGTCAATATGCAAACTTTTTTCAAGAATTCCCACCATCTTTGATCGCTTTGAATCAAGTATTTTTGCTGGTTGAATCTTAGAACTTTTAGACGTCTCTTCGCTTTTCTTGATCAGATTTTTTTCTCTCACTTGACGCGAAAATAAATCAGCAAACTCTTTCATATTTAGATTCTCTTCCTCCGTAAGCTCTAACCATAGAGGCACCTAAATAAAAATTGAACAGGATCTTGATGCGAGATTATTATCCCATCAGGAACATATTCTGTTATTGGGATCTATACTTTCTGTTTACCTGGGATGACGATTCTGAAGCGTCTACGCAAGTTTGATTAGTCGCAGCAACTGGCACTACAATCCTCGTCCAATAAAGCGGTTTCATAGGCACGTCAGGATTCATAGGTTGCTTTCTCATAACTAAAAAAGCAAGGAACTGTGTTACGCGATGCAAATATCAGAATCTTGCATATAAAAGGTTGTACAGTATACTCTTGATTATCTAAATAACAGATAATTTGGATAATTCTGAGTACACTGTACTTTTAAAGTCTCGATACCTACTGGCTCTGCTTGGCGGATTCCACCCTCCGACTGGTGGAGCAGGTAAAGGACAAGGTCCCGTTGCACCAGGAAGTGCTGGCGGTGGCGGACCTGCACCTGATCCTCCGATAGGAGGCGGAGGTGGAGGAGGTATACCTTGCATACCTGGCGGAGGTGGCGGAATTGGCGGACCGCTCATGGCACTTTGTATAGCCCCAGGTGGAGGTGGTGGTGGTGGTGGTGGTAGCGGCGGTGGAGGTATTCCACTCATGATAGTTTTATCGAATGTTTTATCTGTAGTACTTTGAGGCATACAGGATACAGGAGGTGGCGGAGGAGGAGGTATGCTACTTTCACAACTCTGTGTTATTATGGACGGAGGTAAAGGCGGAGGTGGTGGTGGAGGTATTATATTTTGTAGAGGAGATGGCGGAGGTATAGCACTTATGATACTTTGCATTGGCGGAGGAGGAGGAGGAGGAGCAGACATCGTATTTGCAATAGACATCGGCGTAGGTGGAGGTGGAGGTGGAGGCGGAATAAAAGATTGTGACGGCGAAGAAAATGCATTTTGCGATGGCATGGGCGGGGGTGGCGGTGGTGGTATTCGAGGAATATCCGTTAATTCTGTCGACAAAGTTATCTTTTCGGTTTTCACTGATTGAGTTGCAAGTACAAGCGGAGAAGGTGGTGGTGGAGGTGGCGGAATAAAAAACTGCAGTGACGTTGAGACAGATGTAGATCTCGAGAAAGATTCTGGTGGCAATGGAGGTGGCAATGGTGCTGGATACGGCTTCAACTCTTTATCTGTCTGATTATTACGTGATGAGCACCGACTCGATATCGTGTCAATCGATGTTTTATTCGGAGAAGGAATCACGAGGGTCATCTTGGCTTCTTCAAGATCTGTGATGTCGCTTCTAGTCGATAATGATCTCTTAGGAATACTATCATTAACATGATCAGTTTCGCTAGTATCCTTATCCGCGGATATTGAAATTCTCGGTGAAGTTTGAGTAGATTGACTCTTTGTACTTGATGGCTGATTTTTAGATATTTCACACAGTCGTTTAATTTCATCTCTCAATTGTTTTATCTCTTCTTGATATTGATGTATATCTTCGGGCATGGAATATTCAGAACTGGTTTGACTGGACGTGGTTCGAACTGAAAGAAAATCATCTGCCGGCGCGCAGACGTCTGTCCTGTCTACCTGATTGAAAAATATATTTTCAAAATAACTAATCACAAATTTGCTTGTAAAATTAATTAATAAATCTATATCTTACCACGGATGTGATTTTCTTTGCGTTCGATACTAATGAGGTCTGAGAGATTGGCAGGTTTTCTTCTGAAACATTTATATACAATTATATAGTAAAATAACTTCCTATTTTTAAAATCGTGATAAACAAATATTTTATATATATAAATATTTTATATAAATAAGAGTTTCTCTTTCTGATGCTTTGTGAAGTTTAAATAAATACTAAGCCACTCTTTGAATAAGCGACTGTTTTATCTCAACTTTAAGTCGTATATTAGCAGCACTTGTATCTTTATGAACTTAGGATCTATTCTAATTAATACGACACACGTTGCAAGAACAACGCGATTGTTTGAAGTTATGCAGTTTTTATCTCACATAATCAAAATTACTGATCAAGATGTGTGATTCTTCTAGGTACGTTTTGCTTCGTGACATGTCATCATTAACACAAGTTTTAAAAATCATTACGCAAAATATATATACACTATTAATTAACACTGAGCGCGTTTCTCTACAGCATGACAACAACGTCTACAAGAAACGAACTTACTTTTTGGCAAAGACCGATGCAAAACTGTCAGTGTCATTTATACTCTTCATAGATTACGATTAAAAGGATTATGTTGTTTTAATTCGATATCTAATCAGCAATGTGTAAATATACATGTAACCCACATGTGTACGCTTTGTATATTTTCAAACGCACGCACACTTCGTTTTTCTTCGTAATCACTTTTCAATATCGCGTCCATTCAATGTTAGGCACTTCTTCATTTTGCGTAACATCACGGTTGTCACGATCACGTATTTTATTGTGTTGCTCCGCAAGGCACTGCCGCATCTTATTTGCGAGAAAGAGCACGGACCAGACCGAGTCTAACTCCGTGAACGCCCCATCGATAAGACTTATCGACAAACAAACGCGTTTTATTCGCACGTATCGTTCGCATTAACCTCGGCAACGAGTGATACGGATTATTTGGTGGCTGTTTAAAAATATATTTAATCGATGCCGCCGATGAGAAAGGTGATTATCTTTATTGCCGCACGATGTGACAGGCGTGATTTCGCGGACGAACACCTCATAAATTACGTCACGAGAATAAAAAAGTATATGTTTACTTTCCGTAACATTATCGCGCGTCTTTTCTTCCGTCACGAGATAAGAGATTCATTTTAAACTTACTTAAATCATTAGTACGACAGATTCTAGGTCGTGCGCTGACCCATAGCTAGAGGTTTATCTTGCGCGATTTTTTTTTTTTATGATTTGATTTTTCAAGAAGCAAATCCATAAGATTAAAATTTTTTTTAAATATTTCTTTCTAGAGAAATTGTTATCTATTGTCTTGAAACAGTTGAGATCTTGCAATTCCGACAAATATTGACAACCTTTGTGTCTTCTTCTTACCTTTAAACTGCTTGTGACGATCCGTTTTTTGAAAAACAACACTTTTAGAATATCTTTTCTTAGTACTGTTTCTATCTAGTGTCAAACTAGCCACTCTTCTTAACACTGTGCCTTTGCTTACAGAACTTTCGTAAACACTGTGCCGTCTCTGTAGAGAGGTGATGGTTGTTAACTTGTCGTCCAATGGTATATCTAAACAAAGATACGTTTCTTTAAAATAGTGAATAACGTTGTATGCAAATTATATTGACTTAGATCTACCAGAAAGTTATCATCAAGTTTTGTCATCACTTGTTTAATTTCTAAATAGCAGACTAAGTGCTTGGTAAAGAATGACTTGTCTAAACTTAAGAAACTATTTCTCACTTATACGAGGACTCATGTCTGAAAGGTGGATCTTTTTGTGCCTCGAGATTGTAAACGAAGACTTCTTTTCTTTGCTTTCCGAAGTTGGTTTCGTTACTTCCACTTTGATTGTCGCGATCGGACTAGTAAGCTCTCCGGGATCAGTAAAGACACTGTCACTCGAAGATTCCTGGCTGGGCGGTGTCGGCATTTCCGCAACGACCAGGCCCTTGTTTGCCAACCGCCAAGAATCGGTCACCAGCAATGGCGGTAGCTGGGTCATTGGCGTTGTCGGGGTCTGCGCCGGTGTTGTTGGCGTCGTGATACTTGGACGGGTAGATTCTGTCACACATGGCTTCGCTGTCGTTGTAGTGTCCTTGCGATATTCAGACTCTATACTTTTCTGTGTGTCCTAATTGTAAAGAAATCTTATATTGCGACAGCGATTTGAGCCAAAGTTGTAACAATTTTTCTCACAAGAAAAATGAGTAGATGATTATATTCACATTTTTTAATCATGCAGAACATCTTAGATTATAGATCGCTTGATCAAGTAATTGAATTTTAGTCATAAAAAAAAACAATAATAATACCTCGGTTAACACCACCTTAGGCGGTTGCGGCGCCTGTCCTTTGGTACGTCCAGGTGTCTGCGGTGGCTGCGGCGCCTGTCTTTTGGCATGTCCCGGTAGCTGCATCTTTCCGAAGTTGATCCTGGTCACTTCGGATTCATTGCGGCTATCGGGAATTTTAGGGAGTTGGTCCCCCTTATCTTTCTTTTGGTCCTCGACCAAAGTGTCAAGATCTTCCGAAGATGCGGTCACTGCCGCACTGTCTTTCTTCTTTTGTTTTTTCTTACTGTCACTGTGCAGATTACCCATTGTGCTAGATAGTTGTGGGGTGTTGTCTAAAGCGCTCCAGGAGTAGAGCAGACGGAAGTTGTTGACCCAAAGATGAAGGAGGTCCGACAGCTTTGATCGCGGCGGCGTAGCCTGGGCCGCGGCTGCGCCTTGACCATGGCGGGCGTGCATCTGTGGTCGATAATCGAGAACTGCGGTACTTGCGATCTTCGCGCGCGGTTGTCGCGTGCTGATTGCTGCGAAAGCAAGCACGAGGAGAAGTAATCACCTTGTAAATTTGATGCACTCGATAATTATGGTTTCACTGGTTCATTTTAATAGTTTTAAACAGATATCTCTCGCCTTCACGGAATTACGTTCCGAGACTTTGCAAAGAAAAAACACGGGAAAAATAAAATCGTAAATATAATCCATATCTACTTGAGCAATGATTACCTTGATAATAAGATATCGTTACGTAACCAAATATTGACAGCGTCAATATTAATAACCTTTTATCACATGCGGTAGCTGAGCAATGTGATGTGCTATCACCTGAATACTGAACATGTTCATATAAAGAAGTCGATTTATTATTATTAACGCACATATGTATACACATCGGTGTCACTGGCAATTATCTTGACCGCATCATTTTTTTCACGGTAAGAAAAGAGTAAAAGTGAATATTTAACATGCAAATCCATCGCGATGTAATTTTTTTCAAAACAAAACAAGAAAATTAAGTACACAAATTTTATGTAATAGATGCTAAATCCATCAGTAATTAGCAGTTATGCAAATAAATAAAAATTAAAATAAATACAGAAATAATTTACTTTTTGACGTGTCACTTTTGTATATTTAAATATTTAGGAACGACTATTACAGAGCGGATTTTTATGTCAAACAAAACAAAATCGTGTCACTCAGTCAATATACGTACATAAACATGGTGCATAGACGTAACCCGGACTATAGGCTTTAAATTATTTATAGAACATAATTTTTGTACGTAGAAACAAGAAAAATAACGTCTTGATATCACATGAATCGCAAAATTATATACAGCATTAATTAGCATAATGAAAATGCACAAATATTTTTTTTGGTGTAGCATTTATCTTGGTTAACGAGCATGATATTGCAATTGTTTTCATTTTCTTTTGTTTTTCCGCCGATAAGTCCCATGTAATCTACCACATCGTTAAGTCACAGAGAACTTGCACAATTTTTTTTGCATATACACGCAATATCTTTTAAACTTTTCAAGTGTTGCGGTCAGAACTTTAGCATAACAACTCACTGCCCCCACGTAGTGATATCGATCACGCGACTAGAACGCCGTATCGTGCCTATTCTTGTTATTACCACTTGTTATGCTTTAAGAAATCAATTTTCAAAGATATTTCAAGGTCAAGAAATGCTACAGCTATTCTTCGTGCTAAACATCATATATGGTCAAAAATTATTATGCGGCGTCTTTAGTATAAATTGCAATAAACAAAACAATTAATCTGCGTTTATATAAATTAAAAACATAAGATAAAAATTTAAATAGGTAAAGGATTTTTAAAAAATAGTATTACGGTTTAGTTAGAATAAAAAAAGAATAATTTTTTGTTTGCTTTGTTTTATATATTTGTTAGGAAAAGCTTTGTACAAACTACATCTTTATAGAGATTTATTACATTCTTTTATTTTATATATAAATGTAAGAAAACAATTATATAATTTTATCTATCCTCTTGTATACTAATACTTGCAAGAAGAGATTTGATGCGTAACATTAGCTTCGTATAACGTTAGTTGTTACGATCATAACGAATTAGAATCACTGTCAGTTTTATAAAGATTATGAGCATGCTCGGTAGAGAAGTAAGCGCGTCAGAGCAGCTATTTTCCCAACAGGAGCGTGTCATGTAATTTGGTGCGATGTGGAATAGAGTTGCATCGTGAGCCTCATCCCTCTTACCTGATTTTCGCACGTTGCGACAGCACCGCCAGCATGTTGCGCGTTGTACTGTGCTGTTCGCGCGTGCCACTGAAAACTTGCATCTCGTCCATTATCGATTGTTCACAGTGGTATAGTAGTTCCCCGCACATTTTTCGCCAATCGCACCATCAGACTATAAAATATCGCCCCGGTTACCGCGGAAAACACGATATCGTACACAGCAAAAAGCCTTCGAGAATTTTATTGAACAACATAAAAGTGGGAGGAAGCTCCGACACATCACAGCGCGCAAGCTCGCGCAATCGAGCCCTCGAGATCGATATATCGACGCCTAGGTCGACAAAAGCACAGCCACAAGCCAGTTCTCGATAGTTTGTCTTGCTCGTGATATAAATAACACGCGGGAATCTGGGACATAAATTCCCATAAATTCCAATTGTTTGCCAACGTTTGCTTACCGCGTGGAAATATATCGCAACATATGTATTTAAATTATAGAATAATTGTGTTCTTCAAGAGAGAAATATTGATCGTCGAAATAACTTTATAAAGAATTTTGTTGTGAAATGAGGGAAAGGGAAAGAATGAGAAACGCGAGATCGTCGCTTCATCATTTATTTTATATTGCAACATAAAATTTGTACAAATAATAATTCATTATATCATAACTATAATAGGTAATAATTAATATACGAATTTCGTGGGTACGCGCGTTTGCACGCACGTGTGCGCGACGCGAGCGATAATACACGCGCTATTAATTAATACATATTGCGAGCAACCGCGCACAAGCGCGCGGCACGCGATATTAATTGGATCATCGTAACAGTTCGGCGATCTCTGCAAAACTATCCTGTAAAAATCGACGAGATCTTGTAAGGATCTAATATCGTCCAAACCGGTACACAACCGGCGCTTATAGGCATTCGTTTCTGCTGGAGATTTCCTCGTTCGTTCTCGGACACACACATGCGTTTATATATATTTATATATTTATATAATTTTTTTTTCATAGAGTGGTGGACAACTTCAACGAGATAAATCGGTCGTCTCTCGTTCACATTGGGAGCTATTTAATAATTCAAAGAAACATACATTCTCTCGTATATTTACATACATCCTACTTCGGCGAGCGACGTAAATTCAAAGAAACTCTACAACTTAGCTGCTCGTCCTCGTTATAATTATTTTCTTACAAAGTAACATTTTTTTCTTCTTTTTCCCATGACATATACTCACACTCATCATACATACATGTAGTACATTTTTTTTCTTTCTTTCAAACTGTCTCTTCTCGCTATGTACAGAATTTCAGCGTGATTTTCGTTCTCTTCGCACGTAATTTAGCGCGAAAATCGATCGAACACGGTCTTGTTGGCGTTCTCGGGATTTATTAATTCTACGTATATATATAGGCGTGTTTAAAGTACACATGTATTCTCTACGATTTCGTTGTGCAAAAATATGTTGACTATTTTTTCTTCGTTTTTTTTTAGCCTTACATCGGCGTTTCCGCAATCCGACTTTTTCCTCGTGTATCGCGCAGTTACGTGTCATTTGCAATCTTTGCATCAGGGACACAGCGAAGACTGTATAACGCATTTGCGTTCTCTGAGTAATTATACCGAAACGAGTAGATTTTCTGTTTATTTCGAATACCGGCGTTTTTGTAAACGTTGCATCACACGTCTAACGCTTAACTTTCGCTCTATGAAAGACATGGAAGTAGGAGATTTTTACATCGATCTCTCATTCAAATTATATATTTTGCGCTAAGAAGCAAATTAATATTGTAGGTAAAAAAACATAAAAGAAATGCATGTAAATAAACAATATAAGTTCTAATAACATAATTCAATCTGATAAACTAAAAACAGCCGCAATATGAAATAAAAAAGAGCAATGTGTAATTAAAGTGCAATTCAATGCACAAGTTTGAACGAGATATATTTTCATATAAAATTATATCATATACTATTTTAATATCGAACAGCGTATTAGCGTTAGCAAGTGAATTCGCTCGCGAAAAAGAAAGATGTATTAGAAAGATCGAGAGATAAAAAGTAAAAAAAAAGTAAAATTATTGCCCAGCAGACTTGAATGACGTCATGATAAATATAACCGTACTTCATTACCAAAGTAATCAACGAAGAAGATTACGTCCAACAAGACTCGTTACGATCGCGTTGTTGTACGTGCAGCACGACATGGTTTCGGTAGATATACTTAAAGTATTTGTGTTCCTAATTGCGCCTATATACGTCGTGATACACGAGACTAATGGCCACACAGAACCGCGGCATATATACGTCGATCGCATAGCGAACGCGCAATCGCAACGGTCGAGATGCGATCGTCCGACCACAATGTCTCCGAGATTGCATTACGAGCAAATGAGATCACAAATGATGTGCGACGCAAACGCGAGGCCAAGTTCCGCTCTTTATCGCTCTTTCGTAAATATGAAAAATACAACAGCAATGGCATCGATAAAATCTGAAGGAAGAAAGAGAACATAGTTTTTATTTTACTTAAACACAATAAAATAAAAGATATTTTATTGTTCTGCTATAAAATCTTTTATATAAAAGTTTTCAAAAATAATATATATAAGATTTTTATCATTTTTGTGTTTGTAAGCGAAAAAAGCGATACTTCCCCGGCGTTCGATCGACGATAGAAAAATATAAAACTGAAGAAAGAAGTAAAACTCAACAAAAGGCGTCGCATAATCTTTATACGTCGCATATATAACTATAAAACGGAGTGACGCGTAAAATTCGCGCAAACGTAAAAAAGTGTCTATACATTTGGGGCGTATTTATCGTAACTCTGAAGTATTGCGGGCTGAAACAGCAAAGTTCGTTGTTACTAAAGATTCGTTTTAAGATTGATTTAACATTATTTTTAAAGAGAGTCGTGTGATGCATTCAACATGTAGTAGACTTTCACGTTGTTCTTATTTTATAAGAAACTTATTCAAATATTTATAGCTGTGTGATATAAACGCGTCGTCCGTCTGTGTTGCATAATATATATTGTAATGTATATAATAATCCGAGAAGATCATCTATAAGAAACTTGTAAAGATGTTTTATTGTGATTCGGTTTTAACGTCACGAAATGACATTGAACCTATCGTCGTGCTATTTTTCAGCCCGATGGCCGTCATAATCAGTGTTTTGTTTTTTTTTTATGAAAGTGAATTTGTCTTGAACACTGTTCATGATGGCCGTATCTCAATCAATAATGTATTCTCACAGCAAAAGAATACATCTCTTATTTATAAACGTTACACTCTAGTACGTACTTACAAAAACTCGGCGTGAATCGTCTCGGTCGACATATTTACATATACAATACGATATAACATCTTCGATTACACACGTGTGAAAAATCATGATCGTTTTTCACTCGAAGAGACGGCGTCACCCACAAGTGTATATAAAAGTATAAAATGCGCATCGAACGCCGTGTGTCGAGTAAACACCGATAATAGTCAAACCTTCTCTTGTCTTGAATCTTTGAAATATCTTCCCGCTTATGTATAATACGACATTCTTTTTTCACGCAAGTCGCCTCGGAAATTAAAATATCTTAAAGTATTTTATCACGGTATTTGGAAAAAGCTTGTGGACAGTCTCGAAGAGTAAATGTTTATTGTAAATGCACTTGAAAGAAAATTAATTATGCACAAAATGAAATAATAAAATAACAATAGGCATTATATAATAGCCAATATAAAAAGTTTTCAACAAAATATATATATGTGTTATAAATATATAGGAAAATTTTGTTCGCGGACAGCATCGAGATTAATTAATTATACAACAGTAACGCGTTTCAGTCCGAAACTGGCAGTTAATTTTCTTAAAATCGATATACATATCAATATAATTGCCGGATTCTATAAAACGTCAATATACATTCAGTCTTAAAGCGGCTTAAACTTCGACACAGATCTATCTGAATATTGAGACTTGTATGATAAAATGTGTGACTTTTTTGATATATTCAAAATTATAATCGTGTTAGCAAAAATTGATAAATTAATGGACAAGGACGAAGAGTAATTTGTCGCACAGGATACATCGCTCTTCTTGTTGTCGACAGTTAGTAAAATCCCTCGGGAGACTGATATCGTTGTTGATAACCGTTCGTTGACTGACACACACGCGCGTATCGATGATATTACTGTCCGCAATCATGTAACACAGTGCGGTCACTCTCACAATTGTTCCGACAGAATAATCACTTTGAGCGTCTGGACATTATCGTTGTCGAGAAGTTTGTTGGACCCTTTGAACGATACCTTGTCCTCTTCGAGACTTTCTGTAGTAGTATGCTCGCATCCTTCCGCCTCGGCTCGCTCCTCTCCCGGTGGAACGTTCTCTTCTTGTTCCATACTTCCTTCCGCGAGTAGCGATTCACGAAGAGCTTTACTCGCACCGACCAGATCGTCCGAGTCGATTAACGCTGGATCAAGACTATCCTTTGAACATCCCACCTGTGATCGTCCTCGCGTAATCGGACTATGCGACGAGTTGGCGAGTTTTCTGGAAGTGGAATTAGCTGGACTATACTTCGCGGTTACTTCCAGAGTTCGCCTAGCCGAGTCCGCGTCCGCGCAACGATTTATCAGTGGTGACAGTCTCGAGGAATCGTTTCGAGGACAACGCAAAGGGCCAGGTGAGAATGGCAAATGCGGTAGCCTCTCCGTGGCATTAGAAACGTCGAACTGAGCTCGCGAATTTCCGTTTAGCACCTTAGCATCTGTAGAACAATTCTTCCCGTCGGCTTCGTCCGGACAAGCTTGTCCTTCTAAGGACGACGGCCGTTCTAGTAGGCAGCATCCGTCGAACACGCGAGGATTCACGTCAGCGCTTAATCTTAACGTTTCTTCTCGCGATACAGCCGCAGCTTCATCGAGCATTGCCGTCGCGTTGCCGTCGTTGCAATGTTCTTCCAGCTGATCGACGGCTTCGGGAACTGCCTCTAAAAGCCCCGAACGATCGACTCGTAAGGATACGGGACGTACGCCGACATCTTCCGCACCCGTAAGTACGCAAGGACGCGGACACGTGACGGGATCCGTTTCTGCGATCTCCAACAGTCCAGATTTATCAACTCGTCGGACTGTCACTGGTGCGGGCGCGCCATCCAGATCGCCGTACGACGCCAGGCCATGGCAACCTCCTCTCGCGTAATATTCCTCCGCGGGTTCAAACGTTGGTGGACTACGTCGTAAACCCACGTCGTAAACCGCGCGGTGCGAAAAATGCTGCAGCGGACGCATCGGAAGACCCAATTGCGAGGTTGCCGTCGCAGTCGTTGGTGCGGTGGACGTTCTTGCCGATGGCGACACCGAAGGATTCTCGAGGACAATGTCCATACGGTGATGATGTCGATGATGATGATGATGATAGTGGTGCGGGTGATGCTGCGTCACCGTATGACAAGGGGCCTGCTGCTATAGCCAGGTGGTGCGCGTGTTTCCGGCTCGTGAGCCGGTAGGCAGATCTCAAACGATTATCTCACGAATTATCCGACGCCTGTTCGGCGTGGAGTAGCCGGACTCTAAGCTCTCGTCATACGAGAGACTGACCTGTTGCGGTGGCTTCGTATCCTCGTCATAATTCTCCTGGTACGGTAATCCCGACACGTCGTAAGGCGAATCTGTCGAAAATAGAGTGGACAATTAATATAAAAGCGGAATCGCGAGATTGCGGAAGCCGGCGATATGAGATGACAGGCGGTAAGGTCGGAACAAGCTTTCTCGTAGAGAAGGCATATATTGCAAAGCAGCGCGTTGTAGCACCGCGTAAGATCGATGTAATGTACGATATAATCTATAACGCTGCAGCTCGACACGCACACCGGTAATATAGGAACTGTCATTAGAAGCTGGGTCTTGGCCGAGGGAGTCACGTAAAACGATCGTAAGCCTAATACTGACCAACGTGTTTCTGAGACTTGACGACGGTGGCGAAGGGCTCTGAGCAGAACTGTTGCCGACTCAGATTATGGCTTTCTCTGTAATCCTCTCGTTGCGGAAGATAATGAGGGTGCGTAGGGTAATCGGATTCCGTAGTACCGTACCCGGCGAGATCGTACGGCTGGTTAACGCCGTTTGCCGCAGCGGATTTCATCTGCCATATCGAATCCTGTGAATTCACAGAGCCTCCGTTGTTCGAGTTCGAATAACTATTATCCATGTAACCCATATTCACACCTGTGAAAAATTAAAAAGTTGCATATCACATATAGTTTTTTAATAAGAACTTTGTAAAATCGAAAAATGTGTGAGAGTTGAAGAAAAAGTTTTTTTTATAATTTCTCATGGTTACCGTTGATATTGTGATTAGGTTGATGATAACCGTATCCCGATTGCGAATAAGCCGGAGTTTTTGAATCTTCCAGAGCCAGAGCATGATCCAAACTGTGTTCTAAAGCTTTATTCTCGGCATAATATGGCGGTGGTGCTTGTGTTTGTTGGCCGTTTCCAGCTACGAGACTCGGACGAACACTGTAAAATAAGAAAAAACATCATTCTAATGAGACCTCTTTATTCAAGTCACGTAAAACATCTAACATTTCTCATTCATAGCGCGCAATAACATCGTGAGATGAAAACTTACGCGTTTGAGTCCATCTCGTAATCCTTCGCCTTCGTCGCGTGTTTTCGCCGGCATCGGCAGAACAACAGCAACAAGGCTGCGAATAAGAGAAACACTGCTCCGCTTACTATCAGTGCGATTAAAGTTGGCGTTGCGAGAGCTCCGGCTTGTGCGATATAAGATGGTCCAACTGCGCGAAAAAAAAAGAATAAAAATTGTTTCAAAGTAACACTTACATAAAATAAATAAAAAAGTAGGTAATTTCTTAAAAAAAAATCATAATAGTGATAGTATTATTTTAGATTCTAGAAGTTTCTTCAATGTTTGAAAAGTTTTGCAGATTCTATAAGAAATTAATTAGCTACTAATAAGAGATATAAACATAAATTGATAGAAAAATCCATATAACTTAATAGAGTTAACCCAAGTTTACGTTATTGATAAGCTGCGAGAGAAATAGCTTTTAAAAAAAACTCATATTGGAAAACTGATTAGTAATTACTTATCACAGCTCTTTCACTATTAAAAAATTTTTTAATACTTATTGTAAACTGTGAAATGTTTCACTCCATTTGCAGTGTACATGTATATATGTACATGTTAATGTAATATAATTTTATTTAAGATCGACTAAGTCAGTAAACCATTATTAGTAATTATTGTATTCTGTACAAACAAACTTACTTTCGGCTTCCGCGTACTCGCCGCACTTCTGACGATCAGCTTTGAGGCATAGTCTAACTCTGAGATGAGGTTCCGAGTCGGCCGCTTCAGGATCGTCCAATATTCCTTCCCTTTGAGTAGGCGCACTTCCGAGAACTTCAAGAGGCCACTCGTCGACAATTCGCCACGAAGTATCCGAGCCTCCGTCAAACTTCTCAATAGACGCCACCAATGCCAAGCACGTGGCACCCACATTAATAGCAAGCGTACCACTTTCCGGATCGAAGCTCACTCTCAGTGGCGTGGGTATCTTCGCCACCGCCGTAGTAGCGCTAACTTCATCAGAATAGTCAGAATGATTCTTAGTATTATAGACCTTCACCTTGAACGTATAAGTCTGATGTTGCTCTAGACCGGTCACGTTGCACGGATTCGATCGGCGACAATCGAGTTCGAGCCATTGACCGGCTGGTCCGCGAGGAGGTGCGCAATCCGGCGCGACTATCTCATCGCCGCCGGCTACTCTTCTGTACGAAACAAAATATTTGGTGATAGGCAGACCACCGTCAAAACCCAAGTGCCACAGAAGAGCGACGTATGTAGGCCCGATTTCCATAGCAGTGATATTCTTTGGCTTTTCCGGCGCTCCTTTTGGTTGCAGTTTGATTTTAGACGCAATGCTACCTTGAACGTTGGCAGCGCGACAGGTGTAATCGCCGTAATCTGATTCTCGGATATTCGTTATTCTGAGAATGGACGTGTACACATCGTAATTATCGCTCGTGGTAGTTATTTCATAGTGAGCGTCACTCGATGAACCCTGAAGAGTCGCTGCGTTATTATCAAAAATCCACTGGAACTCGGGTTTTGGCCACGCTTGGACTTTGCAGGCCACTTCAGCTATCTCGCGAAGATTATAGGCCACCTTGTTATGCTGATGAAGCACTATGGGCCCGTGTTCTACCTTGAGCATCATCGTGGACTCAACCTTCTTCACGTCGTTGACGAAGACGCAGGTGTACTTGCCGCGATCGGCCGCCACGATCTCCTCGGTCTGCGGACGAGCGTGACCCAAAAAGCTCAGCGTGGAATTTACGGTTATTACGCTACCGTGGCCCTCCGACGCCGTCGTAATTACTTTGTAGAGCCTCTCGTCGGCCGTTAATTCTTGATCGTCTTTCAGCCAGCGCACGCTAGGCCGCGGTTTGCCCTGCGCTACGCAGGATACTTGGAACGACGATTCGCCGACTCTGCGATAAGCAAGAAGACGTTACATTATTAGAACAGAAGATATATTTTGTTCTATCTGCAAGGCTATTTTGTTCGCCGCAAGCGACGCATAGCTCACGGAAGAAATGTGTAGAAGAAAACGGACGTAAAGGTCTGCAGACTTCCACAATTACGTCAACGACGTTAGAAGGAACTCGAAAATTAAAGAACTAACTGGACGGAAAAGATACATCACGAGCTTGCAAAAAGCGAATTGCGCTCACAAATCCAATATTTTTCACCGAATAACATAGAGGATAAAACAAATGCAACAAATATATCTGCAAAAATATCAAATTCAAATAAAAAAAAAAATATGCTCAATGCTTTTAATACACACATACACAAAACAATGACTACTGTGTATTAAAACAAAATCAATAGTAGGATATTCGTGTAAAGTAAGTGCCACTTACTTTCTCGTAACATGGGGTTGTAATTTAGTCAGAATCTTCGGTGGTTGATGAACAGTGAGATTGACAGATGCGGAATCACCGACGCCGATCTCGTTCATCGCGTAACATTTGTAGGTGCCCTCACTTCCGAGGTGCACCGAGTCGATCTCGTACTTCGGACCTGACGGTGACATCGGACTTGGACTACCCTCCTTCTTCCACTGGTAAAGCGGTTCGGGATAACCAGCTGGGTTGGCTGTGCACGTCAAAATCACTCGCGAGCCCTCAACAGCGACTGGTGAATCGGGAGTCACCCTGGCCGGTCCGGGCTTGTGTCTCACTCGGATGGTCACGCTAGCGAAGGCCGAGTGATTCCTGCGTTCTCCATCGGTGGGATGAATCGTGTTAACCGCGCGACACGTGTAGTTACCAGCGTGGTCTGCTGTGACCCGAGTCAATCGCAAAATCGAGCCCGTTTGTCTAAACTCCGGTCGATTCTCTCGCAACCATTCAGTTACCGCCGGCCGCGGATTGGCGGACACATTGCAGTGCACGGTCACGCTGTCCTCCATGTCGGCTATTCTAATAGCGTCACCTTCGATCGATACCGTGGGCGGGTAAAGCACATCTAGGGTCGAAGAGGCCTCACCTTTCTTCCCGAGCCCGTTGTCTGCCTGACAGGTATACTTGCCAGCATCCTGCAGCGTCACTTTCGGTATCACGTGCTGAAAATGCGTGGCAATAAAGCTGCCATCTCGTAACCAGCGAACCATGGTCACCGTCGGTTTTGAATCCACGTGGCACTCGAGGCTTGCGGTGCCATTCACCTCGACCTTGAGCGGATTCTCTGGGCCGACACTCACGCGCGGGAAGTAGTTTACGTTCAGCGTGACCGACGCGTTTAGAGTTTCGCCCTCGCGCATCGCACGATTTCTTACAACACATCGAAAGACCGCTTGATCGTCTTCGCGCGTGGGTTCCACTATCAATGTTCTGCCGGTATGCAGAGGTATACTGCTGTTACCGCGATACCACCTCACTTCCGGCTCGGGACTGCCGCCGTAGGTGTTGCACTGCAATTCAAGCCTCTGACCCTCCGTGGCCGGTGCGGAGGTCGGCGATATCGTAGGCGGACCGGGCGCTCTCAGCACCGTCAAAGTGATGTACTTCCGGTGAAAATCGGTGCCGGTGCTGCTGGCCTTCAGCTTACACTCGTATTTGCCGTTGTCTCGCTCGTACGACACGTTTAAGATCTGCAAATCGTAACGACCTTCTTCCAGATTCATGTAAACTTTGTAGTTTGGCGATAATGATCGATTTTCGATCGCTGCGTTGTCGAGATTGTTGTTAGTGTGAGTTAACCAGAAGCACGTGACGTTTTCTCTTGGCGGTGAAAACCGGCACTGCAATAAAACCGTCGAACCTTCGTGCGTGTCCATCTGCGTCTCTTCTATGCGTGCTCTGATAGATGCTGAAAATAAAAACCCACATTGATTAAAAATCTATGCGACTAAACATTCAGTCAGAAAAAAACAATTCAGAATTTTCATTTATATTCTAAACAGGGCTTATTGCGTATTTTAATTTTTTTTCTTTTTAATATATTTCAATATATTTTTCTCACTAATATTATATTTATATGATTACAGTGACAACGTCAACGGATGATCGATCGGCGCGACAGTAACCCGATAACCCGGTGACCCGATGAAGAAATCGATCGCGCTCGAGAGGAACGCTCGATAAGGTAAGAATCGATCGACCATTTCTTGCTACACTTTTGCTCGTACACGCGTTTTCCATTAAGCCAGAATAAATTCACGGCGCGCAGTGCGTCGCGAGACGCGATAATGCGATACAAATTACCTGTCGGGAGTCAACCTAGTTTTAGGTTCACCGATTCAGGCGAGTCCGCTTTCTGCACAATTAACGCCAAGCTGCATACCGTTTCGCAGCGTTGACAATGCCGATTGTCGACGAACCGTGCGTTCCGGGCATGATTAAAGCAAAGTAGAGGATAATACGTCGGCATTTAAGCTACGCGAAAGGCGTCGGACGTTTGCGCCGTGTCGCATTTACGAAATAATGAACACGCGAAAACGGTTCGTCGCCAGCTACTACTGGAGCAGCTCGTTGCTGCGTGAATTCCTCTGTCTTTACGACAGAGCTATACCGTTAGAGAATATCCGAGATGTCGGGCGTACTGCAGAGAAATTGGTTTACTCTCTTTGCTCGTGTTTTCGTCGTAAACTATCTAATTAAAGTACGACAACATGACAGTCATAAAGAATAATTTAGAGGAAAAAAGAAATAAAAAGGAAAAAATTCTATGTAACTTAAATCAATCGCTCGTATTAATTTGTTCATTACAATGGCACGCATCCAGTTTTCATGCCTGTACGTGCCGGCATTTATAGACGGATACTATTGTAATGTGTATACTTCGATAACGAACATTGTGCACATTTGCACTGTGTATTTTTGAAATTCCGTTCAGGAAAATGCATTTCATAAAAATTCTATTACGTACGAATTTGTTGCGTATGAATAACCAATATATGTTACACGCGCAAATACCTGTAATAAAGAGTTGGTTTGATTATGCTATTTATAATTTAAATAAAAAAATATTAAAAGCAAAAAATATTACAAATATTACAAAATATAATTTATTATTTAAAAGAATAGAAAAAGAATAAAAATATTCAAGAATAAGTAAAGAATTAATGTGTGATATTTGATGTGTTCGCGATGTTTTGTAAAATTTTTGATACCTTGAATTCAGATGAAGTGAACTGAAATGTCCATAAAAACGTCAATATGAAAAATGACACTAACGCGGAAATCATACGCAGAATTAATATATTGTTTCGAAATCTTCAAACTCAAATATATTTTTTAACGTTCATAGTATATACACGCATAGAATACGAATAACAAAAATATGTAATAAAGATTATACGAAAAAACTGACAACTAATTACTACACAAATACGCAAAGGCGCAAAGGTAAATTTGAAATAAAAATTCCATTTAGTGTAACAAAAGAATTTATAAACGTCAGTAAAAATTATTTTGTAAAATTATTGTTTTCTACATGTCTTATAATGTAAATATTAATAAAATAAAATTTTATTATTATTGCAAAACAATATAGAAATATCTGCAACGTTGTTTTGCGTAACAAACGATGAAAATACGTATTCATCGGATACAAATGGCACAAGATTTTGATAATTTTTTAATGCAAAGTTAAAAGTGCATAAAGTTCAATTTTATAATTAAAACATTTACTCATATAATTGCACGAAAACCAATATATTGATATATAAAAAATAATATCAAATGCATGATTATTTCAATAGTATGATTTCATTAATAATTATTCTAATTAGCGGATATATCGTTTTTGATAACAATATTGGAAAAGTCTTAATACATATATTAATATCGTCAAGGTCTAGTATAATAATATATATACATGTGATTTCGAGTTTTATCATTATGAAGATCGATTTTCATATGACGCAGCATCATGGCGTTTCACTATCGTAACACAACATCGAATGTCGACACAAATCATCGCGAAAATCGAATATCACACAGCGCAGTGACGTTGAAAACTAATAGTTCCGCAACGTCGTGACCGCAAATGTCGCGATATTTATGGTTGACTCCTCTGACGTTGGTTAACGCGACCGAAGTTAACTGAATGCTCGTTCTAAATCATAGTCACGATTATAATATGATGAAAAAAGAACGTGTACGCCGGAGTTTCAGTGCGAAGCGAATGTTGCCAGTTCGACTGTTCGCACACAAACCCGTAATGTTCAACAATGAACATCATGACATACGTTACGGCATACGTCACGGTTTCGTATTCAAATAGGTACCCTCCTATAAACCAGTTGGTTCCGTCTGTATCTCTGTCAGTCGGACTTATCCAGCTCCGCCACGTACAACCTTAGCCATTCAGGCTAGAATTTTCAGACTCGCCTCGAATAAATGCAATATAGTATATCCACTGCTGACAATATTAAAAAGAGACGGGGACTTTAAAATATGAATTTTCAGAATAACGTAGTAACGTGGACTGGATGTGAACCAAGAAAATTTCTATAAAAGTAATCGAGCGCGAGATATTAAATAAAAGTAGAGATATTTTATGGATATTTAAATTTTTAACAATTCAACATAACATAGCTTTCTCGCGAATTCTTTCGCAAATGGAATACGTAAACATTTAGAAGATCCTTACGGATCTTAATGTGAAACTTACGATCATTCACGCTGAACCGTATTATTAGTGCCATCGAATGGCACAAGCGGCCACGTTTCTCGCGGCGAGCGTATCTGTTCTCATTGGGTCGCGTAACGGTAAAAGCGGTCGACGCGGCTCGTCAACGCTATTGAGAATCGTCCTCTTCCGCCGCACGCCATTTTGTTTGGAAATGTTAGCGCATTCTGCCTCTTCTCATTCCCGCTCGCACTCGAATTCGCGAAGCGACGTTTATCTTGCTTCTTTTCGATTTATTCGTCTACGACCGGTTTGATTGTTCGTTCGTTCGTTCGTTCATCTATCCGTCTACCTATCTATTCGCTCGTCCGTGCTCGATCGGCGAATTCGCTCGTATATATCCGTTCATCGCGATGTGCATTGTCCTATTATTTTCCTCCGGCAATCTTTGCTCGCTCCGTTTCCACGGAATTTCCTCTTTTCCTTCCTCTTTTTCTCCCCGCTGACGTTTACCTCACCGCGAATCCTGATTCGTGGCCTTCCCGAGAACGCGCCATTACGATATTACATTCTTACGCGTGAATAAGTTCCGGCAGCTTGCGATCTTTAGATGCGGATCGAAAGGGGATTTCGTGAAATTCGCAGCGGACGAATATCATCGAAGTAGTTCGAGCTATGATTCTTTCTGTGTTTTATGGAAAAGAGTAAACTTCGGATTTTGTCATCGATGGTCATATTGGATTATAACATTATGAATATGAAAAGAACCTACTATTCTTTTATTCTGATACAGAGAAAAGAAAAAGATTCTTTACAAATAGAATTAAAAAAATAAAGTTATTTTTATTTGCCTACGTCAATTTTTCCGAATTCACACATAACTCTATTTTTATTTATATTATTGGCACGTAATGAATGATTATTGTAGCACTGACTACTGAACCAACGTTAAATTAAGTTTCCTTTTTTTCGACATAATATCGACAATTTTTCTGTGGGTTTTAGAAAGTTATAAAAGTAAAGGAAGAAAAATGAAAGAAGTTGGATGAAATGTGAAAGATAAAGAAAGAAAGTTTCGCAAAAATTTAATCATTTATTGGATTTACCGTAGCTCCGTAGAAAAATTCGTATGATTTGAAATACATCAAAACCGTTTCGTGCTGATAAAATTGTCTAATGGATCGCGTTTGTGAAAAAACGGAACTTTTTCGCTTGGCAAGTCCAGACGGTAAAATTGGTTTTTCATCTTTTTCCATATCGATGCTTCGCCAAGCTTTCCGAGAAATTATGCCTTTATGACTGTTGTATGCTTCCCCGTTTTCCTCGAAACGTCTCGTCGATTGCAAGAGTGTTGCTACAAATTTTCCTCGCTAGGTTATTCCGCTCTGTTCTACATTTTCTTCAAAGAGACTCTTACTTTTGCTTAAATCCGTTTCTAACCAAGTTTCGCTAAAAGTATGCTTAGCTCTTTGCGTGCGTCACGCGTTGCGTGTGCACGATTCTTTCGCGACAAGATATATATGTACATAATATACGGTCGTTATAAAAATGACGCATTAATCTTTATTGTACAATCCAACAAGTAGAGCAGAAACGTGCGGAGAGGTGTCACTAGCTCATCACATGTCGATGATATCACGGCTATCGATTCTTTTTTCAACGTTGTTCTCTTAACAGAAATTCGATAAATACATCCATCACTTATGCCAGCAATATTAAATACCTTGGCGATTAAAATCTCTCATTGAAATATATACCGTGCCAAAATGCATTCAATATTAGCTGGGCAACGGTATTTTATCTGTTGTCTATTAAAAACGATAATTCAAAATCGTAAAATTTCGCGCAAATTTTCGATCCGACAATTCCTATTAAAACCCGCCATTCCTATTAAATTTCTCTTTTAATAGAAATTATTTTCTCCCTAATTTACACTCGCTTGCGAAAGTTTAAACTGACGGCTTCGTTTCCCTCCGTATATTCAGTGACGTTCTACTTATACCGCGATTATGCGTGCCGCGAGAAACTAGGGGATGGAATCCCGGCGCCAACCCCTATATAATATATCTTATTGTCGTGCAGCCATCCCTTTCGCGTCTTTATCCTTTCCTCATTCGGTCTCTCCAAAATCATCTTTCTCGTTATCATCCCTTTATAGTGCTCTACTCCGTGGTTTTCCGCGTTTTTGTCGATTGAACTATGGCGAATCTACATTAAGGCCTTTCCCTCGCGTTTCCTTTGTTAAAACTTTCTCTCATAATGAACGTTCAACTACGCAACGCATAATTACGAGTCGCATGACGCCTTGCTCTCGCCATGCTCTTGCCGAAAATATGAACAGCCATGTTCCTGTGAGTATGTTCTGTGAACATTGCCTTTTGCGTATATACTTCTATCTATACTAATAGTATAAACATTCCATGCGCACGCGTGCATTATACATATATATATGTACAAGAGTTGCGCGTTTGCAACGGCTATGCAAACACGAGCGCACTGTCTTAATATTACCACAATCAGTTATTGCAGACAAAAGATTCTAACATTGCTGTTCAAATAGTAAAGTGTATATAAAATAGTATCTATCTAATAATAATATTCGTATCTAATAGTAACAGGACAGATCATAGATAGATAAGTATATTAATTTTTTCTTGTTTAGCTCGCGTGAAAAAACGCGCTTCGATTTTATCGCTTTGCTGGACGTATAAGAAGTCATACAATCATAAAGAGTCATTCTATTAGTTCAGTTGTTACAACAGTCGCTGCGATGCGTCATTTCGTATAACCGTGGCGTAGATTCTGCGCGACACGGAATTCGAGGAGTATTGCAAACAATTTGCGCGCGGCGCGTGACACTCGACGGGACGGCGAATAACAAACTTTCGACAAATTAATGGTCCGATGGACGCAAGGCTATATCCCGGTAATCGATATTTATGGCTGCGTGCGCCGGCACAAATGAACAAAGCCCGCCGCGTATATCACTCGAGTAATTAAGACAAGACGTAACGCATAACGAATAATTCGCGCGATCCATCGACGCGGCTTTACTGTTGCTCCGAAAGTGAACATCGCGCCGTCGTTCTTCATCTCGGAAACTTTGCGCATTTGCAATCATCGAGTGACGCGCAACAATTGTATTGTTTTACGTGGGCGCTCAACGGTCAGATAAGAAAATTAACAATACTTTTACGTGAAAGACTCGTATCGTTTCAATATCGAACACTTCTCATTTTATTTCGGACTTCTATCTTAAAAATTTACAATTAAAAATGCAAAAGTTTGCGTCTGAAGCGCACTTTGGTATAGTGTGGCATAACGAGGTTACGCGCAATACGGACTTGCGTAAATACTAGCTTAGTCATGCAGGTAACAATCGTACCGATCTCTCGTAGGTGTTCGATCGTATATATACACACGACACATGCATATCTTCACTCTCCGGCGCGCCAATTACGAAACTGTTAATACTGCATAATGCAAGATATGGCGACATACAATGTGCCGTGTACGTAATAACTTTTTTCGGATACCCCGCGTTGGTTTTCTGTAAGGAAATTGCTTTCGTTTCGAGAGAGAAAATGATGATGAAGGCAGGAAAGAATTATACTAGATAAAATATAAATTCCCCCGATGAATATAGTTAGGAAGCGAAACGAACAAGCATTATTTAAATTATACCTTTTATACAAAGTACACTTTTATGTTTGGTCAAAGCGAAATCTTTATTTGATTCCGTAAAATTCATAAAAATAAAATCAAACTTTTAATTTTCAATCTAATCTGCAATTGATTTGAAAGGGTAATATATAATGCGTAGGTGTGTGTATGTGTGTGTTACTTTGAAGTCAGGTCAGACAAAGTTCAGGTGACTTATATATACCAGTCTATGTAACATGAACATCTCGCTGGCGTCGGCGCCAGCGGAGTATGAATTTCCAAGATACGTTGCGCCATTTTAAAGCAAGGGCTCAATATTCCAGGTGACACTTTGTGCAATATTAAGGGGGCACAGGATTAACCAATTGGCGTAAGCGGTCGTCGAGCATCGATCGCGCGTCGCAGACCTCTGGTCAGAGCAATTTCGATATGAAAGCAATTTCGGCGACGTGTTGCTCGGACGGACCACGAAAAAGTTGTAGAAATCATTATCTTGTGGCAGGCGATAAAAGGAGCGATCTACAAGAACGCTCAGATAGAACTTCGAATAACGGACGTTTACGTGACCTACAGCGATCTTATGAACGTTATCTACGAGTCGGATAAAAAGAAGAAGAAGACTTTAATATCTTTCGTATTTAACTTGAAGTACACACAAATACGAGGAGCTTGTGTTATGCTTCATATTTTTCTAAGCCAGTTTACATTTCTGTTCTTTAGAGTAGAAAATTACAGTACAAATTGCTTGCTTTTTGCTTTCTTGCGTCTGACATTAATCTTCCTTCATATATTAATCCATCAATTTCGCGATTTTTAAATTATCCAATCAAACAAAATAAAAAGAATAAACAATATATTGCATATAGTTGCAAAAAGGCGTTGTTGAACTTGTTTTTCCACAACATCCTTTAACAGGATGTTGTGCAAAATAAATAATGCTCATGTAATTATTTCAAACGTTTCGACTATATATTTCTAGTCATCTTCAGTGAAATCTTAACTCTGACCATCACTCGTGGTCCGAATTGTCGACGTACAAATCTGTCAGATGACAAACTTGTTTGTCATATCGTCAAACTGAGGAATTTTTGACGATACGACAAACAAGTTCGTTTGACAAATATATACGTCGTCAATTCGGGCACGAGTGATAGTCGGATTTAACATTTCACTGAAGATGACTAGAAATATATAGTCGAAACGTTTGAAATAATTACATGAGCATTATTTTGCACAACATCCTGTTAACAAGTTCAACAACGCCTTTTTACAACTAATATATTGCATACTCCATAATAACACGAGCCTGAGGTCGCCTCTCATTATTTTATAAAAAAAATAAAGTTATATTCTACTATTTTCAAAAATATAAAATCGTCTATAAGACTTCAGTTTTTTTTAATTTAATCCATTTGTGCGATCGATGCAGAATGCATTTTAGTTGCCGACAAAAAGTGTTTTACGTTGAAAATTCGTCTGCGTACGAGGAGAAATTCAACACGTTGTCGAAGGAATGCCACGTGGTGTCGTGTTTCGAACGCAACGCTACCGTGATTTAGTGTTGCACGGTTAAAATTGTGGCGACTGCTGAAACGTTTCCTGCGTTGGGAGTTGCTGCATCAGCCGATTGGCTGGAGAAAATGCCATGAAGAAAAGACTTTGAGAAAATCCAATAAGAATTATTTACTGCTTAACACAATAAATAACGAATAATTTCACGCGTTTTAAGCAATATGTCAAATATAAGAAAAAAAATAAAAATAAGGAAATCGGAAAGAAGATAATTTTTCGCGGTTTGAATTTGAACTCAAATAGTCGTGCGAATTGAATAGGTATAGAATTTTATTCAAACTCCATCTAAATCTACTCTTTGAATGGCATTGCCATCTGGAGTCCGTGAAACAGCATCAGCTTCCAACGCAGCTCTGCCAGTTGAATTTTAGCACTAAATCACGGGAGAAATAGACAGAAGAGGCGAACTGCGCGGCGCTGTTTTTCATCGGAGGTTGCACGAAAGCCGCAGGAAATGAGCACGTTGCCGTCAGTCGCATTGCATCAGGGCGTTTCGTGCGCGGCGAGCCCGCGGGCCAATTAAGCGCGAATGAAGCGGGAAGAAAGAAACGCACCCTCGAACACACCCTCGGCGAAATATGAAGACGCACTCGCGGCTGCAAAGTGCATCGCGCTAACGTTAATAAGGGAACGCGTCGAGCGCGGTGATGATGTACGGCCGGCCCTGCTTGCCGGACAGATTTACGGTTCGGCGGACAAAAGATCGAGACGGAAGACGATGGCGAGATGAGAGTCGTGAGGCAAGAAGAGGAGAAGTACGTCCTCGACGTAACTCGCCGCCGTCGTTCCAGTTCTCCCGTTACTACAACTCGCGACGAGACAAAGGCGCTCTCCTCGCCAGATGTCGGCGCGACTGTCACGTCTCTCCCGCTCGCCGTGCAATCGACGTAATCTACATACATACATACGTGTTTCTTCTAAAGTGAGAAGAGATGTTTCATCACTTTACGATTTTACACCTGAACGTGCATTACGCGGCGGGTGAGACGGATGAGAAATAAAATGCTGCCAAAGAAATGGATTTTCCATGTTTTAAATTCATTTTCTTACATTACCAAGAATTGGTACACGTGTATACGGGCATATACAGGCTTTGAAATATTATTTTTGCTATTACCTTTTGGTGCGACTAAAAAAGACTATTATTGTTAGTATTATGGGTTAGTATGTTTCATTGGGAAAATTATGCAGAAATGAGAAAGAAGGAGATAAGCATATAAATTCGTATATATAAAAGCGTACTGCAAATCAAAGGTTAGCTTTCATGACACAATCGTGTAACGAAAACACATACGTCATCGTATGAATGATTACTTTGTACAATGTACTGTAGCGCATATACGTGTATTTATAACAGAATTTCTCTCGGACAGGAAGCACATCCGCTCCGAAATTTCGGACGCTCGCTCTCTCGCAGTGCTGCGAAGTTACTCGAAATTCTCACAGTCATTTCTCGCACCGATGGAAGCTACCATCGAGAGCGTGCTACGATGAATTTTCCGCTAGGAATATTATTCTCGCCTGGAAGCGGTCTGCTCGACGATGCGATACTATGAGAAGCGCAAACACAATGAACGATCGGAAAGGAGACAATTTCGAATATTTTCCAAATATTAGTAATATCGGAATGCGTTTGAATAAGCGACGAAAAATACGCGCGTAATAAAACGATCGCGATCTTTGGGAAAAACAAATTATCGTTGGCCACGAGAGATCACAATGAAGAATTACGCGATTGTGGTGCGACCTTCGCGCTGCTCACGCACGTCTAGAAAATTATCACTGGCGAATCTGTCATAAATGATAATCGTGTTAATGCACAGTTTGCTCGTTGCATTAATTGCATTAAATCATTATCGGATATTTGGTCGGAAAGGCGACTGGCGTGTAAACCACTAACCAAAAATATGTACGCTAATCCCGTAATGCCTAGTAATTAGATAATAATTCCCAACAGTAATATGCAATAATACAAATTAACAGCAGCGATTATAGTTTTCAAACAATGTCTTTCTGACGCAAATACAAAAGCAGTTCGTGCTCTTAAATATTAGCATTTATTACGTTACACTTGGCATCGATTTTCAAGATATTTGCGAAACTGTGACAAATGTCGCAAAATATTTTATCCCGAAGTAACGACTTATTGGCTTCGTTATTTCGCTCGGGAAACAATCGAAGATTTATTAAAATTGCAATTGGAAACTTATGGAACGTCTCTTATGTAACACGACAACAACGAGCGTAATCGCGAAGCGAGGAAAGTCGTGGCGATCTCGATTGGCGATTACGTGAACTTAAGCTCGTTTTACGTACGCACGGGGCGATAAGCGATTGCCCGGGCGGGCACGGCAATTTTTTCGCATTAATATAACCGCTAATGAATGCACGCGATATATACTTTTTTATCCGAGACGTCGCCCTCGCATGCGGCACGCGACGGATTAATGTCGGCGGCCATATACAATGTATGTATGCGTATCGCTACGCTGCGATCCGCTTCAGATTAATACTATTCGTCGCCGTTCCTGAATCCTTACATTTTGGCGGTTTATGCGGTCGTCTATAAATTAGTTCGCCACGGTATCGGACCAACCGCGGCCGATACTCGGGGATCGTTACCGATTAGGGTTAATCTCGCGAGCTGCTAGATCGTATGTGGTATATATATCTATACATAGACTGCGATATAGTTACTTGTGCTCTATAAAACTTCCATTTTTTTACGGAATTTTCGCTTTCCCTTGGCCAGAATATTATGAGTCGATAGAAATTAAAGTTTGATGTAAAGTAAGTTTTTAATTTTTTCCTCATAGAAGCATAAAAGAGAACTAGAACAGTTGAGTAATTGGATTTTATGTCAGGTTTCTTTCGTGCACTTTTCTTGTGTGTATTTCGACGGGAGAGCTTGTTTATATTTCATTTGATAATTCAATATACGATATTTTATTCATTTGTTTACCAGAAACATGATACTCTTTGATAAAAAAAATATTAATGTATAATATGCTCGTAAAATATACTGTGATATTTTACAGCAATATACGATTATCCCACATGCATTTCGCAGCAAAACAATAAATTAAATAAATAAATACACATAACCGTTCCAGTAATTGTCGTCTCGAATAATAACGCGCTATGCAATACAGGATGTATATCGCAATATCCTGTAGTATTAAACGTGAAACGTGCCGATCAGCTTCTAATGCTAGGCCGCGAAATGAACCAACGTCAGCATTCCGCATAGTAAATACTTAAAGACATGGAATTCATTGATGTTTTAGACACTATTGGCTAAAATAGTTACGTCTGTCGTTCACCGCAGTGTTTTTCAAATTATGGTCACCACAAAAATGCATGCAATTTTGTGTAAAAGTTTTTTTTATATAAAATATTATCAATCGATATACGAGTATTATACGCGTATAAAATTTTATAAGAAGCTATGCACGTTAATAAAAAGCTTAAAAAGCGCAAAATTTGCATCAATTCTTTTTCTGGCGTGTGAAGTTAATGGAAACAAAATTTATAAATTAATCACAGAGCGGTCGCACTTAACAGTTTTTCTTATCGTATGCTTTTATTTTAAGACGCGAGCATATTCGCACAGAACAGCGAGATATAAAATCGGAAAGTGAATAAAAGAGAAAGAATATCGAAATTCTCGCGCTTCTGTTATTCGTTGTATCTCGCGCGGCTCGCTTGTTATCCTGCCGCAATGTGACCGCGCCTTTAGGTGTTTCCTCGTGTGGAAAATATATAGAAAATTTCCTCGTACGATTGTCGTTTTGTAAGGTAAACTTTTCGCTTCGATAATATTCTTTCCTTTGTTGCTCTTGGCGTTGTAAGCGTTTCCTCGCACATATTCATTCCATTTCTCTCGCCCAGGAAGCATGTGCCGCTAATGGATTTTAGTTATTTAGAAAACTCAGTTTATAACACCGGGTTTACATTGCTACTTGTGTTCGGACCGCAACGACGAGAGCGCGGGTAACTTTACGTGACTAGTGCCGATTCCGGGCTTCCCGGCATAATGCACGGTTCTTCAGAGGTGTTGGCCTCTGCGGTATTAACAAATATGTTCTCTCGCCCGTTCGTGCACCATCTCACTTCCTTCCCGAAGTAACGAACGCAAACGGTTTCACTTCTACGGCATTAAACAGCCACTTAAACGGAATTATTCTTAATCTAAATGTTATGTGTGTTATGGCACTAGAAAACATGAAGTTCTCCCTGTTAAAATAGAAGGTATTTCTTATAGATTGACAACAAACTGCTAAAATCAAATTTGAATTTAGCGCATCACAATCTATAGAATCATCTGTTTTAGGAAAGTGAACAAAAGTGTTCAATTTGTTCTTCAGTGTTGCCATACGATATTGTGATAACACCATACGCGTTCTTTAACGGCGGGATTATTTTCTGTATATCTGTGCAACATGTTACACACGATATTCGTAATATAAATAAATGCAATTAATCTAGAGATTGTTGTTTATTTCAAGCTTGAACAGAGATATAAAACAATTACAGAAATATAAAGTTCTTGAAATATTAAAACAAAGCTATGATGTTAATATTGTAAAAGTATTGTGATGTTATACGATATAAAATGATATAATAGCGCGGAATGAAATTAAAAACGACGTTATATTACATACGCTATACGTTATACAGCGTATAGAGGAAGCGATTCTTAACCGTTGAAAATATCGTGCAATCTAAAAGAGCCGTAAAATATGTTGCGTAGCTTTTGTTCACGTACAAAGAGTTCTATGAATTTCAGTCTAGTTTGAGCTAACATACTTGACAAAATCTATTTTATACAATAGATGTTTTAATTTCTAATGTTTTGTTTCTTTATCAATTGATCTGGTGATTTAAAAAGAACGCGCGCACATTTATTTTATTCGAGAGCTAATGATTAAATATTCAGCAAATCTCACAAAATATTTATCTGGTAGAACAGAATTAAATTTACGAAATTAAATTTCGTTTTACTTATTCACAATACAAATTTAAAAAAATTCTTTTCAAATTTAGGTTTTGCAACTCGAGAACTAATATTTCGATATTAATTGATAGCTTTCCGAATCAGCTGCTATTAACATATGTTGCTGCGCTATTACGACACCCTGTGCATATCCACGCCCAGCTCGTGGGCACGACACAACAAAGCAAACTGCGTTTATATCTGCGGCGCGGCAATAACAATACGTCGCCGTGCACGGCCAGCAGCCGAACCTTATTTCATTCGCGTCGAATATCATCGCCGTAGGCATTTCTGCCGAGTGTGGCCGCGCGATATTGGTTCTCGTAGGTCCGCGCAATATGACGATGAAAATCGCAATCATAATGCATGCGAAAATGCGAATATGTTTGACGAAACAGCCATACCGACTATAGTGCTACATCTTCTTTTCTCTCTCTTTTCTCTATCTTTAACACATATCATATACAAGTATCTTATACACATATTATTTATATGTAAATACACTCATTTCGAGATTGATAGACTATCGGCCAGATGATAGTTACACAAAGCAAAGAGCGAGATACTGTACTTTTATGATGCTTTACATACAGCATCATAGGAAGTTTTCTGCCATTCAAACACGTACAGCTATTAGCTATTTCGGTGACGTACATTGAATGTTTTTCAAGTAGGATTTCGTTTAAAAATAAGTTTTTTTATTAAGAGAATGGATAATTAATTAGATACATTTTGCAATCATTTTATTCATTGTGTGCATCGGATTGTTAAATTATTAAAAAAAAAAAAAACAAAAAATTTAACAAATTTAACAAAAATAATTATATATTTCTGTTAAATTTCCCGCTAAAAATGTGAAATTAATGACAATGAGTGATATTCAAAAATTTTCCAAACCGATATTTACGCTCGCGAAAAAATGCGTAGTTTCCGAAGAGAAGAAGAGTACTTTACAACAAAATCCACTTCTTTTCGCGAGAAATAACGCAGATGTGGAAATAGCTTACTCTCGATATTGTACATTCGATCTTTACAATATCTTCTCGTACGAATACGAACATACGGTGAAAGTTGGAAAAACTGATCGTCTGCGATTGTTCTTTCTTTCTCTCCTTCCCTCTCTCCTGTCAGATCGACCAACTATCGAAGTACGCGCGCGATGTGCGAAACGATTTGAAAATGGGTCAGCTATTTTTTATTTCACATCAACGCGGCGGACGAAATAATGTTCTCTACGTGCGTGCGCGTTTACCTCCGACAAATGCGCTCTCGCTCGACTTCCATTCCGTTTTCCTTCCGTCCGTCTGGTAATATAAAGAATTAATTCCTCGACCGTTTCTCTTTTTCAAGAAACAGAATGCCCCGGGCCGGCCATATCGGTGCAAACGTGATGTAGGAAAAATATTTGACCCACGGCGAAATCGGTGTGAAAGCGTGGATACGCGTCGGAATTACAGTAATATATAACCCGACAGAATACCGAAACTCCGTCACAAATAATGCCGGAACCGTACGTGACATATAGCGGTGATGTCTTTGCCGTGATATTTCTCAATCGCTAACAAGCGCCAGTTATCATTCTTAATTCTGATTGCAAAATCACGTTCTTTTGTCCTCGTGTACAAAGAGAAGAGAAAGAAGTTACAAAAATAACCGTAGAATAGCATTATATAAAAAAAAAAGATATTCGGAGAAATTTCAAGTGTGTATATAATTAAATATCACACTTTTTTCATCATTTTCTAAAATTTATATCAAAAAAAATCCTCCCGTTTATCAATTCGAGTTTTATCAAAGCACTCCGCAAGCGCTTTGCATACTCCAAGGAGTGAGAATGAAGATAGATAAAGCAATAAAGACAATGTTTCGTGTAATCGTCCGGGAGTAAGAAGTAAATAATTTTTGATCCGAGCAACGCGCGGCGCATAACTCAAAGTTACCTCTGCGACGACAAGAAATAAGAGGTCGTTTATAAAAACCATTAATCGCTTATGTTTCGCGCGAAAGAAAAAGAGATACGGTCGGCACCCTCCTGTGTGCCATTAACACCACACCGCTCGTAATCTTCTTTTCGTAATGCAAGAACGGAGAGGTAACGGCGCTTTCGCACCTGCGTTGCAGCTTGTATTTCTTTAAAGCGCGCGCGCGAAAGACAGGAAGCGTCGTCGAAATTTATCGAGTGGACAGACAGCTTAGAAGCTTGGGCGTGGAAAAACAGCGGCAATAAGAGTAGGAAATTTATTAGAGTTGCCGCAAGGACGTCGATCGATTGCCCGCGTGCCGTGTTACTTTAAATAAATGATTGTCGTCCGTAAATATCAGATGATCTTCTTAACCATCTTTTAAGTAAATACTCTTATAGATCTTGTTTTTAATTAACAACTTGTGATGCGCGCGCAATAAGAGACTCGCTTGGTGAGGGGATACTGATGTTAATTTTAGGATATCTCAAATACCAATTTATTCTGAAGACTATTTGCTATACAAACTAGTCTGCGTGACCGCCGCGATTAAATCTATCGTATCTCAGATGAGACGGGCAGGTAAGCGTACTCGAAACGCAACGCTTTTCCCGCAATTAAATGTATCACCGTTGTTAAGAAGGAACATCGCGATCCCCAATCCCAGCTACCGGCCGATTAGCGGTTAATTACTTTCCGATAATTCCGCGGAGCGATAACATTTGGCTCGAATCGCGGGATCTTCCGTGGGAAACGCTCGTTCGTGGAGAACGACGATTAGAAAACGCGGCATCGTTAACGTGGCGGCGCCGATGCGATTTTCCGATGCTGCAAACCCTCGAGTTGATCGGTGAAAGAAAGAGAGAGAGAGAGAGAGAAACCACCACCCTCGATCTTCTGTGCTGGCTACGCGCACCGCGTAATCGGCCGTAACTGCATCGCGCACTGATGCAACGTTCTCACCTAATTATGCATCCCCTCCCTCTCTCGATTAAAGGTCTGTATATGTTTGCCACAAACGTAGCAAAAGCGGTTTCCAGTTGAAACCTTTGCAAATTTCATCGTACTTTGATGCAAACGCAAATCCGAATTGGAATTTCTTAGCCCGCGGCAATTTATTTTATCAGCGTTCGCAAAAACGCTGCGGTTTATGTGAGAAAAATTGCACGTGGCATATGATGTGTAATCTTGCACGTATGTAAATCTCTCTCCTTGCGTTGTTCTCTCTGTGCGATCAGCTGCCGCTCACCAAAGTGAGAGTCGAACGATTAACGCGGAAACGCGTCGCCTTTCTAGGTTGCTGCTATATGGTTCGACACATATTGCGCAGACGAACCACAAAGGACCGATCCTCTACGTTGATGCACTCATCTTATGCCAGTGCACGGCGACGCATCTGCATTTCTGGCACCCACGAGAATTATATCCGCCAATGAACTTTCTGTCCCTTCGCATGGTAGTTGCTACGGTAGTCCTTGAAACGAGATTTATGCGTTCGAAAGTTTAAGTCCAAAAACTTTAATTGACTAAAAGTCTTCCTTTTTTTTTTTTTTTACACTTTAATGGATAATTACTCGGGATATATTTTACGGTAAGCTATATATCGTAATTTATATTTGAATATGAATAAAGTGAAACTCTGCTGAGGAAGAGCAGCTTACACGTCCCAAAGGAAGATAGTCGAGAGTTAAGTAGACTGATGTGCAACGTCGACATGTGATTTTACATCAATATGTAATCTCGATGAAGCTGTCGTTAAAGTAACACTTTATATTACCAAAACATTTCATTATTCAGCACATACTTACATAAACAGAGAAACAGAGGTAAGTGTCAGCAGGGCTGACAAAAACAGTTCGAAAATCTTATTGGAGAACTAAGAAAAATACGATAAAAAAATAATAAACATTAGAGAACAAATATCCATTTTGATATGTTAGAAAACAGATAAAGATTGTATTTATTTAAAAAATTAACAACGTAGATGATGATATAAAAGAAAACAAATGAAAAGGAACAGAGAGAAAAATCAAACTGAATTCTAACATTATTCAACAACTGCGTAAAATCTTTCTTGTACTTTAATAACATATTGTTGTTTCATGCCAATTAAAAATTTAAATTTGCGTTACAAGAAGTAATTGTTATTAATATCATTCTTGATAAAATAATCGTGTTTTATCAAGTGTATTTTCAATTGTTACGAAAATTTTTTTGCCACATTACTTTTTTCGAAGATAAGTCTGAATATTTAAACTCTGTAGCAGTGAATGCGCGCGGAAGTCTTTCTTTGTTCTTTAATTCGGTTAGAACGGAGAGTTGCTTTTACAGCAAAAGAAATGTCTTTGAAAGTTGCTCATTACATCTCTGGAATGTCGATTTTATAATATTAGCGTCTACGTAGGGAAGATAAGAAATATGTCAAAGAAAGCGCACTTTTGTGTTCTTGGCGATGTTTTTTGTTTTTGCGCTACACTTTTCCTAATCGATTTACAGCTGATCTGGTTATAGCACACCTTCGGATTTCTTTAACCACCTTAGAAATTAGTAAGTAGAGGTAGAGATATATATAGTTTCGTTCTACTTTGTAAAACCGCCGCTTTTTATGTCTAGTCTATTCTTTTGCATTATATGACTAGGTATGCGATCAATCGTTTTGAATTCGCCTTCGCGAATTGTAATTAACGTTTTATACACGATGAGAAACTCTCGGCATTTTGTATAATTTAAAAGGTCATTAGTATATCTTTAAAATTCTTTTAATTTTTTTTTAACAGCATGTTTTCCTCGTTAAAGTTTCAACATATCTATTTGAAAAATAACCCGAGGACTTAAATACAATTTATTTAGAAAGGTAAATAAATTGTAATTGTATTTAAGTCCTCGGTAAAATTTGCTTTAAGAATATTAGCGAAGAGACGCAACTCGAAGAAGCATCATATGCTCTTTTCATATTCTCTCGATATACCGCAGTGTACCGCGACCTGCAGCCCACGCAATTCATACGGCGAAATACCGGTTTCGCGTTCTTACTCCTCCTCTCATCCCGCGAGTGTTGCATCGCGCTGCAGAATTATCAATTTATCCGATATTTATACAGGAAGCGGTACGCCGACCAATCCTCGTATCTGAATCGTTCATTAATTAACTCTCATCCGGTGTTTCGACGGAATTAGTTTTTAATCACAGCCGTGTGCGGCGTGTTCGTTAGGAGACTCGCTAACGGACCAGATGTACTCACCGGTGCAGAGCAGCAATAGGTTCATTATCGCGATCTGCGTGCGGCGGCTGATCCTGGTCCTCGGCTTTCTATCCATGGTTACAGGAAGTGAGAGAGAGAGAGAGAGAGAAGTAGAGTTTAGAGGAAGTAACTTCACCCGAGGATAGTAATTTCACACGTGTTTCTCACTCCGCGCTCTCTCGTCCTCTAACTCCAAAACTTTCAGCAGACAAGGTCGGGATGGACGATAATCAAATAAAATATATAATACACCGTCAATCAGAGATATATCACCTTATAAATCTAGGTGGATATACATTCACTAATTCGGCCTTCTCAAAGGCCGAAAGCACTACACGCACGCACATCCGAACGATGTTCACTGCGGAAATGTACTCGCATCGACGACGGCGAGCACGAAATGCGCGCACGCTGCACCATTCTTCATCACACTCGGTTGCATCGAAATGTCGTCTTCAATTTTTTTTTTTTCCCCCGTTTCTTCTCGGCTACCGTTAATCGCTACCGCATGCAACTGTCCGTCGTTTCTGAGGGAATATTCACGACCGGCGAGTATCTTACGCCAGCGGTGACGCTTGCATCGAGCGATGCATAAGGCGGAAAAAACGACGCGCTTCTCGCGGTCGATTCACGCGCGATCATCGCTCAACTGCGCGCACGGGGATGAAACTCCATTCCCGCACGGGGCGGTGGATGTGTGCACGTATATGTACGTGTGCGTGAACCGCGTGCACCTGACGTATTAATAGCTTCCTGCGGTTGGAGATTTCAATCGAGATTCTTCTTCGCTTCGTTTTCTGCCAGTGACTGCTCCGTTCTAACGAAAGAATTTTATCTTACTGATGCCGAGAGACACCATACGGTGACGAGGACAATGCGACGGAAAATACCTGGTGAGTTTTTGTTAAGTTCCGAACAAAGCAAATAAAAATTCCAGGTAGAGCAGAAGACGCTTGGCGCGAAACTGAAATTAACAAGAAACTATATCGCGCGCATCCGTCGACAGTAAAAGCGCGCCTCTCGACAGTCGCACGGCAACTGAGCCTGTGATCTCATCGCGCCTTCGTTGCCCCCCACCAAACGATTCTCACCCCTCTTCAAAGCACTCGAGCCGCCACGCATAGTGTGCCACGGCGTACTACAACCGGCCGCGGTGGCGGAGTGCAACGTCGACGGTGGAGGCGGTGGTGGTAACCGACCAGAGCCGGATGCACGCCTGCAGGTGCAAGGAGGCGCTAACGCGCGAGATTCGTCCGTGAGAGAACTCGCTTACCACAGGGTTTCTCAATTTGCCCCGGGAACTCTCGGGAGTTTCGACAAGATTGCCCAAAGGTGCTCTTACGCTCTTACATGCGGTGGGAGAAAAGTAGAAAGTAGAGAAAAGAGTAAAGAGAGATAACGAAGGAATAAATAAGAAGTGAACAACAGATGCAACTTAAAAGAAGAACTGTTTATAGTCGCATCATTGCAAAAGTTTTGCTTTATTAGTTATTATTATTTACTGTTCCGCGCCATTATTCTCTCATTATTATATAAAATAGCTTCACAAATAAGAGTAAGCAACCTCGAAATATGGTTGCATGTATGGCCCTCTCTTGAGACATATACTGTAAGTGAACTACTTGGACGACATTAGGAACTGTTTCAACTCGCTTGTAATAGTGCATTCTGGTTATCTGAGAGGGTGCACATTACGTTTCCTCTCTTGAAACATAGATGAAATTTAACGAAAGTGGCACATTTTTATAAGGTCTTTATCACCGGTTACGTTCCGTCAAGCAAAACATTTCCCGGGAAATAAAAATACAGAGCAATTCTAGAATTATACGATTGAGTTACAAAAATAGAACACGGATATTCTAAATTGGAATTTAAAATAGAAGATTAAAACGTATTATTGTTTGCAAATTTTTAGATTTGATTTATATTACTCTACAGGATAGAGTCTGCACAGCACAACGTTGCAAGAGAAATGGAAAAAGAACGATAGCATGCCAATATAATTGAATTTTATTATAATCGATCTGCTCAATCCTACAGTGAAGTGCAGGCAAACGTGTAACATTAATAGGCTGAATTGCTAGATTCGATAAAACGCTCAATATAACAAAACTTTTAGTCTAAACATACTTTCAATTAAAAATATCGTCGCGAATAAGCATCGCGGAAAGTGATACGAATGAATGAAACGTGTACGTAACATACTAGCAGCAATGACGTCTGTATTCGGACGGACTACTTTTGACAGGAGGTAATTTAAAATTTACATAATTCTCCAATTTTAGTCTGTTAATCGGCACCCATATGGCTGCGCTGGGTCTGAATAAGTTTAATTATTTTAATTACTTAATACGACGTTCTCTCTCTTTCTTCTCTCTGGCCAATTTTGCTTCATGCGTACATAGTAATGACTATAGCGTACTGAAAGTAGACTTACTTTTTCGGCATCTATAATTTTCTTCTTCATTGAGATATATTCTCACTTTCTGTACTTCTTTTTCAAGTTTTTATTCGTAAAATTGTTGCAAGTTTTATCAATTATTTTAATCGTACAAGTGCAAAAGTTGATCGTATGTTTTTTATCATGATTGTCTGTGTAAATTTTTAATTTAAATCTTTTATCTACACTCTCTTCTATTGATGTTTCCATTTTCGTGCAATGTTTATTCGACTTAGTTTGTCTGCATTGCTCGGGGCGTCAATGGAACAGGAGCCAACCCTGTCAACGGCGGTGGTAGTTACATAGTGGGGAGACCATGCGACAGGGTAGAAGGGTGTCGACGAATGTTGGTTTCCAGTAGAGGGTGCGGGAGCGAACGATGGCAGCAACGGCGGGGATGAGATGCGCGACGGTAGTTTCCCCCACCGATCCTCTACGGCAGGTGGTTCTTTCTCCCGCGGGCTCCACTCGAGGGACCACCAAGCATTTTCGGCCGGTCGCCTGCACCGCCGCGGAAGAGCGAAAACCTGCTGCGAGCACATACGGCACGACCGTAACCCCCCGAGCAGGGAGTGTGTTTTTAATGGATCGCGTTCGTAATAACACACAGTTTCGAAACACGCCGTTCCGATAAGTCCGCACTTACATCGCGTTCGTCGCAAATTCGCAGTTTTCACATCCGTTACCCCAAGTTATAACGCGATAGAAATTACAACGTCTAGCTACAAATTTCTCTTTTTTTTTACACAAATTTTTTGTGTTATCATTTGCCTAAGGTTTATCTTAATATCTTTAAAAACTCCTGTATAGAAAAATATTGATATAGTCAAAAAAAAGAACGGAGCGGTATTTCGATGTATCGTTAACATTTTTGCGTGTTTAGTCGCAATTCCGGTGCGATGGCTATCGCAAGCTCGAGAGTTTTATAAATATAGCCGGTCGGGTTTGCCGATTCTACACATTAATCTTCCACTTTTTACTCTTTTAAATAAAAGCATCTCTTTATAAAAGACTCAACTCGTATGGATTTGCATAGATTCGCAATTTGGAGAAAAGATAGCGCTAACACCGAAGTGGAGTTTAGAAAAATCTCCATAAATAGGCTCATAGTACATTGATAGTAGTACCTATATCGTGTATTATGATATTGTATTGTTTATTTCGATGTGTAGCCGGAGTTTGAACGTGCACGATAGCATAAATTAGCGTTTGATGCAGTGAAGGTCTCGCCACTGGTGAATGATAAACCGTTGCGGAGATTAAAACTGTATTTTGCATTGGTGGTTGGCTGGGGCTCATCATAAAATGTCGATCACGGTGGCCCAGTTACACAGTCGCGACCATGTAAATTGAACTTCGATCCGATCAATTTCGGCCATGTCGAAACAATTTTAATGGGCGAATAATGACCTCGATAAAAATAGCGTTCTTTCGTTATTATAAAAAAAAAAGAAAAAAATGTAATAGAACAACACACTTTCATGCGTGATGAAATAAATCGACTAGCATATATCGCTCGGTTATGTCGAGTGCCGCAAATAAGACTCGACAGGGAGCTGCCACCAACATGATAATCTCGTTTGACGTCGCCTCGCGTCCTGAAGGAATGCTTCGAGGAATAGTGGGAGGAAGAGGGAAGAGCGTGTTTATTATGTAACAAGTTTATTACGGTCGTATCTTACAAGGTGCGCGCGTGTCGCTCTCGCGCTCTCAGTTGATGATCGCTAGTCTGACAAAGTTTTAATCTTTTGGCTTACGAATTGTTATTTATCTTTAGCGAACAAAGGCGAGTATATAATTTGATCTCTGAGAGAAGCGCAAGACACCGAAGATCTACGTTGTGAAAATATGTCGGAAACACAGGCGGGAACGTCTCCCTTATACCTTTGGGATGCTCATCTGTCCTTCGCTACCTGACCAGCCTGCCCGAATCCCAAGACTTTGGCTTCTCTCATCGCTATCTTCAGCTTTGTCTTGCCAGACAAAGAAACGAAAGAATTTATGATAGCATTGTGTAGGCTCTGTAAGAGAGAATGTCGCGCAAAGCGTTCATGTTCGCATCGACATGCATCGGCATGCGCTGTCCACAAATATGTGCAAAATACCATCCAACGTTGGCGAGCAAGGTACGTAATATTATCGCCCACAAATAGTTACTGCTTGCCGATCGATAAACATCAAAGAAATATTGCCAAAAGATATTGAAAACTTAATTGTTTACAATACGATATTTTTATGTCATTGAAAGAACGTTTTGTATTTTCTTTCTTTTTCTTTCTTTCGTGCTCTTTCGCATTATTTTAGGCAAGTTCTTCAAGCAAGTTATGAAGCTCTTCTAGAAATAATATCAAACCAGCGCTATACACTTTTCTTTTTTTTACTTTTCTGTTATAAATTTTGTATGCATGTTCCAATTACGTTAATTTTATATTGTTCGGTACATTCTATACTTGTTTTACTGATATTTGTCTTGCTCTTGATAATGTATTTATAATATTTGACGTACCTAAAACTAGTCGCGACGTGGAGAACGTGACAACTTGTTATTAATAGAATAAATTCACTATGACAACGTAGGATATTCTTGGCAACGAAATTCATCTCCGAAACGCTGCCAGCAATTATGTCAGCTGTGTTGCAGCGCTATGAACACACATATACACGTCTATTATTTTTATATATTTATTTACGGCCTCGTTTATCTGTGCTCTCGACACATTTGCATTAAAAGAAAATATTACATAAAAATACGATGAAAAATTCCTCAGCTTTGTATCGTCAAAATCACAAAACGAATTATTTTTGAAACTATTCATATTCAACAGTAAAAGAATAATTGAATATTATTAGCAACACTGAATTATTGTATTTTTCATTTTTAGAAGAACAAACTTATAGCATTTTCTGGTTTTATTTACATATCGGTCTTTACATTTGTAAATTCAACTTGTGTCTTTCATATTTATGTCTATGTTTGTATTGTCTTGGACTATGTAACTCGTTAGCGACTTGCAGGAGCGAAATTTGTCATACAGTATGTTGGTTTTATAAATGATACCAATTTATTTTGGCTAAGATTAGTAGATTCAGCTTTGTATTTGGCCAGTTGACCTTAATCATTCTTAGTAAATATTACGTTTTACAAAAAGTTTATAAAACAAATATATATACGAAAAAAATTCTTCAATCAATTCCAAATAGATAATTAACCAATAAACTTTAACAAAAACTAAATTCGACAATGATAAAATAATTGCTGTAGCAATTCGTGGAATAATTGTTTATTTAATTAACTGACAAATCAAGTTCTATATCGTACATTACATGCGCAAAATCGAGCCGATATCGCGCGTGCAATGTTTTTATACTAAATTGGGTAAAGCTAATTTTCATAATATAAGTTTTCAACCCTGCATTCATTAGTGAGTTTCTATAAAGCTAGTAGATATGTTCATTATAAAATTCCAATAATTAAAATTTTTTCTCTTTTATACTTCTGTATTAAAAAATATTTTTTGCTGAATAATATAAGCAATTCATCATTCAATACTTAAAAAATATCTGCAACAGAATCGATTTTCGTTATTGATAACGAAAAAGTCGTTAACCCTAAAATAATATGTGTGGAAGTTTGCTTTTTAATATGTTATATGGTCACAAATTTGCACAGTAACAATTGTCATCTCCATCGAATGTTCAAAATTACTTTAAATCTCGCACATTGATTGTTTCACATTCTAATCGACCTAATGAAAAATGCATCATTCGTGATGAGGGAAGAGAGGAGGGACTTGAAGCTTAACTGCACGCATATCCTCGCGATCAACGCCCGGTAATTAACTACGTACATAGAAAGTCAATCGTGGCCGATTATGCGTGCAACGGTGCGTGACAGAGCGTGGTTGGTTCGTTCGTTCGTTCATTTCGTTCGTTCATTCGTTCGCTCGCTCGCTCGCGCAACAATGCGGTTTGGCCAATTTTCGGCCTTCGAACGACACGAGCGAGTTAGTCTAATTCGAGGTAGCGAAGCGAGAGTGAAATCTGGGGGTTGATAGTAGTGCCGGTCGAGATCGCGCAGAGAAGCTAGCCGAAACTCGTCGCTGCAATTCGCTCAAATTGAGCCGTCCAATTTGTTCGGATTGTCATGCTAAAGCGGGTCGGGAGCGTCGAAAGAACGAACGAAGAGAAAAGAAAAGAAACACTGATGGGTCTGTCGCAGTTTCGCCATTGTTGATACACTCACGCACACACTCAAGCTGCATCTGCGACACGTGTTCGTATCTCACGTCGGCCAATCGTCTGTCTTCGCCACACTTGAAGATAAGGCGGATACACGCGGAAATTGAGTAGCTAATCGACCGAATGTCGTACGCGATAATACGTCAGCTGTGTTTTACGGATAAAAAACAAAAGAACTTGCATGCACAACGTGCATGCTTCTCATTAAGACTTTCGTTACAATAATCATATGCACATAATTTGTCCTTGTTTGTAAGTTATGCGATTCGAATGTCGGTGGCCAAGCGCAATCTGGCGCGAATCCAAAGCACGAATCCGGCCGCTGTCTCCGCGCTACATTACGCGATCGATGTTCAAAATATATTGAAAAATGTTCGGGCAAAGTTCAAGCGCATATTATCGCCACTTGAAGTTACGATAATACTCGTCCAATAAACGTTTTTGATTTTCGTTTTGTGAGCGGCTCTAATGCGCGCTTCAATTTTTGCATCCTGCCAAAGTGGCAGCCGCGTCATTACGTGTCATTTGCTTCACGACACTTCAGCTCGTTGCCAACCTCGTGAGATTAAATACCAGTAAATGCCGATTAAATACGCGGCTTTTGCACATCCGCGTGCTCAGCTGTGTGCATACGCGTTCTGCCGGTTGCACGCGACGCATCTCGCACACGTTGTAACATGCGGAACATGGTTTTAAGCCTATTTGCAATCGCGAGGGATTAATATTCTGCTGTCGCGGGAGAAAAATCGACACCGATTTCTCCGTCAGTGCCTCTAAAACGGTGGACGTTACTCGCCTTATATTATCGTGAAACTGCACTTTTAGTGCAATTGGAATTTCACATAACACAACACGTAAAAAAAAGTACGACGCAACTTAATAGCTTTTAACTTAATCAGAAAATTATTGTAACAAAAAGCATCAAGTAGATAAGTACACCCATTTTAAGAAGAAATTTCTCTATCATAAAATTATGTTTCTTTTTTTATTTTTTACTACCATAAAGGATTCTCTTTTTATCTCAAAAACCTTCGTATTTGGCGTGATTTCACGGTTTGTTGTGTGCTGGATTTTCCGAATGCATTTACGATTTTCTATAAAAATTCTATTTGAGACATTATATCTCGCGGTTCTATGATTCACTGCATCGGGAAGAGGATTCGGCCGGTTCGAGACGTACAATCGAGTCTTTATTTCTCCGAGACCGAGGTCGCCTTCGCGGTGACGATAACCGCAATGCGTCCTACACATTCGAGAATACCATGCAGCAGGCGCACAAATACACTCGATCGAGTATTCGACTCGTTATTGTCGTCGACGGTTCGTTACCCCGTCGAGATCCTTTTGACCCCGCGAACGCATCGCGATTCCCCTTTCGTCGTCTTTCTCTTTTCAAACTTCAGGCTGTCTCTTCATTCTCGTCTCTCCCAGCTGACTCTTGACCTCCCACTCCCGTTTGGTCGCGTGCGTGTGCGAGCAAATGTTTTTCATAGTTACACTACCGATCGATAGTTCCGATACATCATCTTTCTGAAAATAAAATTTGACGAATAAAATCGTCAGTCATATACGCGCCATTTTCGCGGGGCTTCGTCATTATAAAAGTTTGGCAAAGATAAAGACGCAATCGTTACCACGACAATGCGAGAAGTTGAAAATCTGTTATTAACTAATCCAATTGACAATATCGTGAAAGATAAATATAAAACGCGAATCTGTATCAAAGAAAAATGTAGAAAATTCACGACAGCGAATTGCATAAACCGATATTGTAAAAGTCCGCCGAGAAAATTGTTCGTAAGAATGTCCAACTTATCCATGTCGAAGATCTGCCAAGGCAAAACTTGAATCTCGGCGAGCTGTTTAAATCCGATGGGAAAATTGATATTTTATTATTTATAATAAATTTCTAGATATGTATATATCGCGAACACACCGTATTTACTTTATGAATATTTCGATGATACTTCCTAGGTTAACGCAGAAAGCGACTAGCGTCGCTGTACCTCGAACGAACGTTCAAAATTCCCCTGAGTGAAAAGTTTCGAGCTAAAAGGATGCATTCCACTGGCCTTGAACGAGCTTCTTGCTTTTAGGTACATACGCGAGCTGCATCATACATACGTACGTCTTTTGAGTACAGCTCGAAAAATTTCTCGTTAGAGACTGATCAAATTTAAGAGAGTTGCTCCAACATAATAATAACAGATATTATTAAAATCAATTTACGTTCGCTCGAAAATTTGCAAGACACATTGCTTGTTCAGGGAATTTAGATGCATGCTTTGTCTGAAATGTTTTTGTCATACGTTACAGTTCCTATTTACGAAAGTTCTCTCTCTTTTTCTCTCTTGCTTTTCTCTCTTTCTTTCGGAAATAGAGAAGTTTCAATAGAATTAGGAATATTTTCTCAATATAATTTCCGTTAACTCTCTCTTTCCAAACCTAAAAAGTTTTATCCATATTGGAAATTCCATAAATATGTCGTGAGCGTATTCTATGAGCCGATCTGTAACGTCGGAGGGAACAAGCACCGCACTTATTTAGGACGCGTCATCCTAAGTGTGATCTCGTAACTTTTCGCAGCTGGATAGACGTTTCCGTCCTGAGAATCGATCGACGTTGACATCAGCGACTTCATTATCGTCGTTTGGGACGAGATAGCAAGAAAGAGAGAGAAAGATAGACAAAGTGAGCAAACAAACGAAGCGAGGGACAAGAGCCGCAGTTTTAATTACGAAGCCGCCGAAGCATTCCCTCTCCTCTGATCCGCGAAGTCATGGAAAGCGCGCAGAAAATGCGATTTAATTAAATAGTAACAATTCACGATCGGCGTATTAATGAAGCATCTGCCCGTTACTCTGGTTTCTATGCGAGGGGGACCCCTTCTAAAAGAGAGAGATAGAGAGATAGAGAGAGAAAGAGAGAGAAAGAGATAAAGCATCGCTGGCATAGTTGTGGCGGCAACAATTGCGTTTCCGATTCGCGTATTGGACGCGCAAATCCTGCGCCGGCTTTGAATTCGCGAACGATGCGGCGCTGCTTCCTTGCCAATCGCTCACTCGTCCATGTTCACCGCAAGCAACAATGATTCCTCGAATCAACGATTGAATCTCGCGAGACAAGTCGATACAAATAGTTGTTTACAGCCAAAAAAATATGTGGTGATTTCAAAAAAAAACTACGCTTATTGAAAAAGTTTAGAAACATAAAAATTTCTAGTTTCAAAACACTATTGATACAAGCACAAATTCAAAGAACAATAAAAAAGTATGTTTTTTAAAACTTGAAAATATCCGCGTTTACAATACCATGCGCTGAATATACAGATTAATTTGATATAAAAAAACAATTATCTTGTTATTTAATTGTAAATGTTTTTATCTGTATCAAAATGAAGTTTAGATAATTTAATTGTAATTTAGTCTTAATTGTATTAGATTATTTTTTATTCATAAAAACTTTTTCACTTATTTTACTTATAAAATCTCTTTTTTGACGCTGAATATTTTACAAAGTGTTTGTAATACTGAGATGTGTTTCACAGTAAAAACAGAAACGAGAAGATAAAATAGAAAAACCAAATTAAAAATTTAATACAAAATTCTATCTTTCTGCAAATAATCCAAATGTAGCTGTTTAAAATACATTAATATTTTAAATCTCTAGATTGCTCTCTCACATATACACATGCACAACATAAAAAATCAAGCATATTTTGTCGACACTGAGGAAAAGATTTTGTGTGTTTAATAAGTTTCATTTATATTTTATTTATACGTCCATCTAGTAAAATTCTGATTATCACGATAAGTGCGACATGAGGAAGAAGATGACCTCCTGGCAGCGCGCATGGCATACTTGTATCGAGTGCGTCTCGCCTGAACGACATAACGGTACACGGCTGAACCCGTATCCCTTACGCATCGTAACCGTCGATCTCGTAGTACGTATGCCGAAAGAGACACCTGAGATTCAGAGGTGTCGAGTCATCAAAAAACTTCTCTGATTTAAATTGAAAGAACAGAGTTATTGGTACAGTCAATTCGTACAAACGGGTTAATCTTTGGACGATACTTTGAAGCTCTCTCTCTTCTTCTGTTATTCCAGTCATTCTGTCACGAAATTGTATTATCTCGACAAACAGAGTGACAAGACGCTCGTCGAGAGAGTTACAACGCGAGTGATGAAACTCTAGAAAATTTCATAACTCGCGGAGATGAGATAAGAGGTCATAGAGCGGTCTGTCTTGTTTTTCTTGGTGTTGTTTATGCCGTCTTATTTTTATCAGAGACTATCTGCCGGAAAATCATCACCGTCCGTCGTGCAATTTCCATTTTTATCTTAGGGTGGCCGCATGGCGCGCTACGCCTCAGGTGTACTTCCTATGACCCTATTTTTCTTCCCCAGTGTTTTTAACGCGATATACTTAACGGCTGATTAAGGCCTCTCTCTGTATTCGTGTCTTCCGAGCGCACGACGATTAAACCGTATGACGTGGTTATAAATACGTTCGCGATATAAAAGATACGATTTTCCTTATCGTAAACGAAAAATAAGAAATAACGTCCGACATGCCGAAGTAACGACGGCATCGAGGCGCAACGATAATTACTAGAGGCATTTCCCTCGGAAGCATCACCGCGCCATCAAAATTTAAACGGTTCCCGGGTTATGAGCAGCGGCTGCTGCTGTGACGAGGATAATGACGTCGCGCGTCTAATCGCTCGCGTTGAAGCCTAAGTTTTAAATGAACGTAAGTGAGGACGAGTTAAAAGGCAAAGTTCATTGCCTGAGACAGACGTGCCATCGATCGAAGAAAGGAACGACAAAGTGTGCGTTTCCTTCGACGATGCAAGCTGAAAGACGCGGATATAGTAAAGAGGGGAGCTGATACAAGATGGCCTCTAGCCACGCCGCAGCCTCTCTCGCTGCTGCTGGCACAAAACTCGTCGATCTCGTCTCGCAGCCACGGCTGCCGAGTCACGCATCCAACCATCAGCGATTCAAGGGCCCCGAGGCCCAGCAGATGGTCACTGTGCATCGCGGCGCGCGCGTTGAAATATACCTAGCGTTTACCTGCGGGGCCTCATCGAAACGCGGCAACATTGCACGTGTCGAGCAGACCTCAGGCCCGCCAGGCACGAACGCGCCGTTCACCGCGCTCTCGTGAACCTAGCCAGGCGACCTGCACCACCACAGTTCGGACCCAGCGTTCCCCGACCTGTGTTCCCCGTTCACCCCACCGTTCCTCTCCATCTTCTCACTAACCCGCTGTTCAAGAATGCACGGCAACATCGCGCGGCGTGCTGCAACCGGGTCCCTGCTGCTGCTTAGCCAACGTTATGCCCTGGGTCAGGAACGGCTCAACTGCGGCCTCCGTTTCTATCATGCGCGCCTGTAAGCGTTTTACGACCATTGTTCAATAACGAGATTGTTGTTCGCCTTGAAAGCGCCTTTTTCATTGAACAATTTACGATTGGCAACAGCGTGCCAAGTAGCTTGATAGAAGTTGAGACACTCTGATGAATAATGTGTTGATTTTTGAGATTGCTTTCGAATTTCCAAGTTCGAATTCGTAAGTTAAATTGCGTCGAGTCTATCTACTGGAAAGGAAGTGAGCAGAAATCAGAATCGGTGTTTCGCGTAATTCGCGACTACAGAAGTTGAATAATTAACGCTTTTGCGAGAAACCTGAGCATACGAGGTTTACATCAAAGCGCTGTTTTGGCGAACGATCGCGCGTCTGTGCTCACGGCAGATACTTCGGGATACATCGCGGCTCGTTTTATACACCAACTACCGTGGCCTGGAAAGATCTAACGCCGTTCCTGGCAAGGCGTCAAGAACCGGCCAGCTTCTGACGCTGGCATTGTCTTGGCCCCAGGCGAGGAACGCATAGTAAGACCCCCTTCACGACTTACGCTCGCGTACCCGTATTTACTACAGAGGTGATCCCTTTTACCTGCGAGAAACACGCGTACTTCTATTTCTCTTTACGATGCGGCGCGTGACCGTTAGTAACATTAGCTTTAAAAATCTTTTTGTATAAATAATTGGTTGCGACAGCGATTTCTTCACATCTTTCTCTATACAATATTATTTCGTTTCCGGGAAGGAACGGCGACTCTCTTCTCGCTAAAATTAGTTTGAGTTTAGAAATCTGACCACATACGAAATAAATACATCTTACACATCGCAGAGTCGCTATTAGAAGCCACTTTGAAGTTTCCTGACGTTTTACTACGAATCGAAGAAGATCCGATTTAGTAATAGAGCAAACAAGAAGGATCAAAGTATTGGTTTATAAAACACTGCTTCCTTTTACAAAGATTCGGAAAGAGAACAAGCAATGGTATCTTTCTTTCTCTCTCTCTCTCTCTCTCTCTCTCCTTTTGATCTTATTACATATGAAACAGTAAATTCTTTATCGAACGCGCGCGCGGAACCGTTCGGAGATTTAAAACTTTTCAAATAGAGGAAAAGAGAGAACAATACAAAAATATGAGAAAACGCAAACATTGCATCAAAATTGAATTTCGCTTTGTTTTGTAATTAATATTCAATTGGCGGCATCGATCACAGACTGCGAAATATAACTTATCATCGAGTTTACGTGAAAAATACGGAAGCGAGTTAATGCGACGTATTATATCGCATCATCGGCGCTCTCCGGATAATTCTTGACTCTTCAGCCATACATCTTCATTAAGGACAAGTTATATTCTCGAAGTCTAAAAGGGTGGTAACTCGCACGTTCTCTTATATCACGGCGTCGTAAATCACATTCCAAAATTCGTCCTGGAAATACGATATCTCTCTCTTCTGACGTTCGACATCCCTTTATCCATTAACGTTTCGCTCGTGGCTTTCCTTTAATTATTGCGCTTATTGTTCCTAAAATTTGCTTGGAAAGATTCGCTCAGATAGAGATTTATATGTATATAATTGATTACCTTCTCGCTGGTATTGGAAAAATATCAAAAAAAAAAAAAAAACTGTCGAAAGAACGTGGGGAAAATAACTCTCTAATCCATCCTGCCATTTTAATCGCGCTGTTAGACCTGCACGCGTTTCATATATATATGGAACTTTTCTTAGACTGGATAAAATAAAATATTTCGATATCGTCTCGAGACAGTTTGACACTTTAGACTTATGGATCTTATTCAATGATCCAGCTTATTTCCTGCTGGATTTCGCTCTCTCACAAACTTCAGATAATTTTCTGGCCGATTCGTAATCGTCATATTTTTTCGCGAATTATATATTTCGCAGCGCACAATATTTTATCTTCTTGTCGTCGGTTTTATCGACCTCATTGCTAAGTGGTACAAAGTATTCCGATTCCGCTTCAGTAGTTTGACACTTTATACTTATTCCGTATAACTCCGCTCTCTATAATCCGACTTATTTCTTAGTGAATTTCGCTTTCGCGAACTTAAAGTAATTCTCGAGTTTCTCAATTGTCATGCCTTAGTTAGTAAATTTCATCTTATTTTGTTATATAAAAAACCCTTTTTATAATACGTAATCACACATATTTCTTATTCTTTAATCAAACGAAAATATGTAATCATCATCACGTAGAGAGTGAGCTATGTCTCTGAAGTCATATGCGGAAATGAGCTGCATATATACATTTTGCATGTTAATATATGCGTATAATATAATGATCGTGTAAGCTATAGGGGCATGTACGTACATAAGCATGTACTCTCTGCATGTAATACTCATAGATGCAAATGGGATAGTGTTGTAGTTTACAAAACGAAACTTTCACTAATCTTACGCTACGTATTCTTGTGATCCAACGATCATCGTAATATTATCCGGTCAGATTTTTCAGTCAGGCGTCGATATAACAAACGACCGTAATATATTCCGAAAAGCGTATACGCCTCGCATTCCACACGCGTTCGGAACCGTCGTGGAACGAAAGCTCGGAAACTAACAAGGAGTTCTTTCATTCCGTCCTCTTTCCAGCAACCGCGCGGCCCTCGGCCGTGCAGGCTCCGCCGACAAAAAAAAGCATCACCCTCAAGTAAGAGGAGAAGCGGGTAGGAGATTGAGAGCGTGACGCGACGAGGAAACGAGAGCAGGCACAAGAGCGAGGAAGAGAGAGAGAGAAAGAAAGCTAGGATGATGGTGCATGAGGGAGGAACAGAGAGAAATATGCAGATAAGGAAGGAAGGAAGGAAGGAAGGAATATCTGAAGAGCTTCTCTCTCTCCCTCTTATGTGCAAAACTATAAAACTTTAATATTGCGAGAGAATCGCACGCTCGCGCCGGCGCTCATCGCGGAAAAAAAAAGAGACCGACGTCGGCTGCACGTTATCGTCACTTTGTTCGGCAGAGAAGTGCGTCAAACTGCTTATCTCTCGTCGCGCGAGAGCGAAAGCGGAGTCTCTTCTGGCGGACGCGCTTCTAGATCCGTAGTTCTATCTAAGAGGCGGCGGGCTGCGAGAAGGCCTTCGCAGAACGGACAGAGAGAACCGAAGAGAAACACTAGACGAACTATAGTCCACCCTCGCACGTCCTGCAGAAAGGGAAGAAAAAGGAGAGACGAGAGAGGAGGATAGACGCGACGCAGAGAGCGAAGGTGTAACGGAGCACGCGCAACAGAGGAAGAGAGACGCGAAACAAGAGAGAAGAGCAGAAGAGACGACGGCACGACCGTCACGAGTGGGGATGGAAAGGTCTCGGGTTCAACGTTTCCTGTAAGAGACGTTGGCGGGCTAAATTTAACCGTGCCGCGCGTCCTAGCAGCCCGCGCGATCCGGATTCTCGTTCAAGGCCGTGAAAATCGCCTTTCGATTTGGATTATCCAGCCGATATTCGACATTTTGCGGACAGCCACGGCAGACAATTCCTCATTCGTTGACGATCTGACGGACGCTTCGATGGATGCTGTACTTACTTGCACGCGGCGTTTCATCAATTTGACGCCTAGCGACGCTTTATCATCTTATACGGCAGCGATTTAAGTTCGTGCATTTCGATGAATCTAACTCTCGATGACAGATGCCGGAAGAGAATAGACCACGCCGCAATTTTCACGTTTTTATCCGCGATCGAACAATAGCGTGTTCAAGCTGGCTGCCACTTTCGCGCTTTTGCAGAAAGATAGGTGGTATATCGTGGAAGCCCTATGCATCCAAATTAGCTGGCGTAAACCTCGGCGCGATACATCGATAGCCCGACGTAATCCGGCGCGGATCGGGGGAAATAATTTACGTTAATCCTTTGTAACGAGAGGCAGTGTGTATATCGCGCGTGGCGCGCGCGAACGATGCAGTCTGGATAGATCGGGTGCGCGGCTAGAGATCAAGTCGGGGGAAATTAGAAACCCGGCTCTCTATTCCGCCGCGTCTCTCCCTATAATTGGATCTAGAGTCGTCGAAACGTGACACGCTAATCGGCCAAGTCGTTCTCCCGGATAGAAGTCAAAGAGTCTGCCCGCGAGCGATAAGCCGAACTCCTTCTCTTTCTCCGGCCCCGATAACGACTTTATGCCCGCGTTCTACTTACTTCGTTCGTGCTTTGCTCGCGTGCTCGCCTGTCTCCTCGTAAAACGAGAACCCCGCGCGCGCGCGCGGGTAGTTTCCCTCCTCCGTTCTTCTCCTTCGGGTAAACCTGAGAGGGGACGAGAACGGGTCGCCGGCCGACGCGCGACCGCGTTAGTCGCGGCAACGGCGACTAACTTTCGACGCGGCGGTGGCGACAACGTCGTCGTTGTTTCTCTCCTCCTCCTTTTCACTCTTACACTTTTACATTATCGTCGCTCATCTCTCGCGCCCGTCCACGCTTCAGTCCGAACTTTAATCTCATTCGCTTTACTTTGATAAATCGCGTGACAACCCCGTCCGCCTTTTATGGCTGACAGCAAATTGACAGCGCACTTTTTCGGCGAGAAAACGACGTTCCTCAAGTGCAGTAGCTTTTCGATTATTCGCAGTCATCGCTGAGCTTTTCACATGAACTCGCACAAGAGCCCGGGAGGTGAGAATCACGTATTCATTCTGTTGAAGAAGTAATGATATGTATGGGATTTGCAGATTAAACATGGAACTTTGTTTAAAACAAAAACTTTCACTCAAAGTCAAATTTGCCTACGAGGGAAAGATAAAGATATCATAGCTAATTCATAGTAAAGAAGAATGTACGTCTAGATTAAAATTTTTTCGTTAAAATTTCAAAGAAAAATTCCACGTTAAATAAAATTTAAATTCCAAACAGCGATATTCTTTGCAGATTGTTTCGCGTAATATATCGTAATAATCTCAAACAATTTAAACAATTTTACAAGTGGAGCGCGTAAATATTTTCTTCCTTGAACGGAATTCATTCTCACAATCGTTGTTTGTAATGAGTATTTTGATTCTACGTTTTTGTCGGTTTTTCACCGTGGTGCTTCTTGCGATGATTTCTAAAGCCGAAGTCGCGTCCGTATCTTCAGACTAACAGTATTCCCATAAAAGTCTCCTCAGAGAAAAATATTCCTCTCGAACGTGTATCCTCGCGAACAATAGGCGAGAGCGTGGGACATACTCGTGCGCGTATGAGTACGACACGCCAGATGCCGTCCCATCTCCATTCTTTCGCCGAAAGAAACCGACGATTTAAGGTTGTAGGACTAAGACAGCCGTCCGAAGCAAATAGAAATGGAGTAAATTCACTCGCTAAAAAATCACGTAATTTTGCGTTTACGATGCAAATTACTCGTGTTTGATTTCTACGGAAGGTCAATCTATCTTCTTTTACTAAAAGAACCTTTATATCTCTGCTAGCTCTTAAATTTAAACTTGTTAAAGTAAACCAGTAATATGTACGTATATAAACTTTTTTCCGCAATTCTCTAGCGGAAGTGAAAGGTGCCCATTATAAAATATACAACGTGCACTCGTAAATATTGAGAGTCCGGTATTGAAAACCATTGGTATAGATATACTAGAAACTGCGAGTTATTCCGATACGATAGGCGAGCGTAAGGAAAAGAGATACAGTAGCTATCGGTTCTTAACGCAGCTTCGCGGATTTTACGACATCTTGACGTGTCCTTGTTACGAGCGCGCGTAATCCCGAGAGATAGCCTTGCGTAAAAGCGTTTCTCCCCACCTTCTCTTCGTCAAATGATTCACATTTAGTAATTCCGCATTGAGCAATTTCAAACTCGGTTTCCCGCACGCTTTGCCTCAAAGTCTTTATATTAAACTTATATTTAAACTTATATTTAAACCGCGGTTCTTGTGTTGAGACGCAATTAGATGCATTCCGCAGTAAAAAGCTACGTGATTATAACATTACACGTCTTATCTTGTCATCGAAATTTTCATCGAGGCGACACGCCTCGATCGGTTGCGCGCGCGACCGGTTCATTCGGGAGCGCAAATTTCGCGTAACGATGAGTCCATTTAATCTCATCTCATTTGGCGCCGGATCGAAATTGTCTTTACTATCGTCCGCTCGATGCGCCTTCGAAACTGCACGAAACTGCACTGCTGAGCTCTTCGATGCCACCTGTTGCACAGATTTCCGGTACACGCTTCTCTGTATACGCGCGCAGTTGCATATACGTCAGTGTTGTACGCGACGGAACATACGCCACGATTCGCGTGACGGCTTGTCAAAATCACAACTTTTCGCTCAATCCACGGGTATGTAACGCGGAAGCTGAATCAACACCGATTTTATTTTCTTGCCAACTTCGTAACTTGTATTTTCTCATACAGTAAAACATGTTTCGGTTAAAAAAAAAAAAAAAAAAAAAAAACTGTGTTTGAGATATTCGAAAGAACGAAACGTGCGTGCTCTCACGATTTCGTATTTATTACCGAGATCCTCATTTACCTTCCATCGTATTCAATCGGCAAACTCTGTACGTGATCGAACATCTTAAACACAAATTTTTTTCTTTTTTTATTATATGGCAAGGACAAGGGATAATCGTAAAAACTGCCGATATGAAAGACCGAATCGGTTTTCGAATTTTTTTGCCTCGAAATTTTCCGTGAATTGATTAACGACGAGGTATTGCAATATACTTATGTCCGTTTGGTACAATAAAATTCCGCGCTACATCTACAAAGCAAGAGTGCGAGAGAAAGAGACAGAACAGTTTGTTGATCTAGTTAATCGATGTGTCCCGATTCAATCCAACCAACTATTCGGGAAATACTAGTAAAAATACAATCATGTTTTTATAAAAATAGAGTATTTATTTTTACTTTATTTTACTGCTGCGGGTATACTGTGCGTGTTATTCTGCGTATCGCGTAAAATATCAATTGTAGTGCTGTCTTTTTAAAGATAATAGTAAAAATAACATAAATATAAAAAAGCAAAAATATATAAATTTCAGTTGTCATAATGAAAGAAGAAATGAAGAAATTATGTGTGACGAAACTAAGATGTTCCTGCGCTATTGAAGATGTTTTCTTGAGTATGCGGAAACCGGATTTTCCGTGACACGCTTTCGAATATCTCTTTTTCGGGGGAATATCGAAAAATTGATGAGTGAGCAGCAATGCTGGTTGACGTCACGTCAGCGTGACAAATATTGCGATACCGCGTATAGGTGCTATTTTTCCAACGTTTGAATTTTGGATGCCGGAAACGGATATTGTTCGAGTGGCTGTTCGGGAGTGGACGAATATTTAAATATCAATAGCTGCGAGAGAGGAAATCCCTTTATGGTACATCAGTGTATCTAATAACGAAGTCACTCTTTAAAACATATGCATATCTGTTGCATATAACAAAGAGAATAGATGTGCGATGTGTTGGCCGATCTATCGACTCGTTATGGTATGAATATCCCAACTTTTACTCAAAGTATATTTTAAACACGACTAATCGGAACATAAGAATAATTATTAACTAACATTAGTGAATCGAACGAACAAAGAATGATATTAAAAAGTTCGAAGAAAGATCAATTAGCTTTTTGTCGCAGAACGTTAGTTTAGAGTATCGTTTATTATTTAAAAGTCATATAAGGACCCATCCAGGAAGCTGGTCCATTTTTTTTTTGGAGCGATCTTCTTTCCTCGAAACGATATAATAACGAAGAATTTCACCTTTGGTGCGATCAGCTACTGACTTCGACCACATGTTGCCGAGAATGGCTGAGGTGGCCGCGAGGGTCTCGCATCTGCGAACCAGTCACACCGGTCCCACTTCTTGCAGTGGCGTAGAATTCTCGAGATTTTCACTTATTCCTCTTTACATCTCTTCACTTTTTCTTTTTCTTTCATTTTCTCTTTGAAAAATTTTTCATACTTTTTCTCTATATCTCTTTTCTGTTTTTTTCTTACTCTTATACTTCAAAACTGTTTCTTAATAGCAGAAACGGCACGTGACCGAGTAGCCTTCGACCATATTACAATACGCGGCGAACCTTTAGAAAGAATTGGAACCATTTTCATTCAATATCGCCCTTTCCGCCGTTGCAAAATTCATCATACAAAGTATGCGTTGGCGTTTCGGACGCCGCATATTCGTGCGGCTGACACGTTCATTTGCTCAGCGACGTACACGAGCCACCTGTACAAAGCTTCCATTTATTTGGCTCTCGGAGTGGTGGTCTTTTTACGCATACATACGAACATACACATGCCCTTTTTACGCTCGATTCCCTGATACCACGCCCGTGTCTCATTACATTTGCAATTACACCGTGGTTGAGAATCATGAAGTCATCTTTATATTAATCTCCGCAAGTCTTTAGTGTAATATAACGATACAATGTTACTTACATTCTCGGCCACGAAACGCGTATTCCGGCGATACATGTGCATGCACGTTACGTCTCGCTCGTGTGCTCATGTCAAGCATTAGTCCTACTTTCACATTCTGCTTTATGAACAGTACCTACGCTATTCAGTAACAAAGAAACAGATAATCGCGTCTTCCTGTTCTAATTGAACATACGTACCTAGTTTTCTAGTGTATTGACTCGACTTTGTTGACTACTGAGGAAAATTGAAATTTTGTTGTTCAAAACATGCTTACATTTACGTACACAATTTCAACATCGATTAAAGAGTATCTACTGAATATTCTCTGGATATCTATATTAGATATCCATGAGATATTCTTAGAATATCCAATGTGTTGTATGGAAGGTAGAGATAGGAACACAGAAGGAATCTAAAGTTGGGTTCTTTTCTTCTTTTTCACTTTTGTAAAAAAGCACCTCAAGGTTTTGGGCGAACCTTCTATAGGGTCTATCTTTTCACGGAAACATCGCGAATAGGGTGGCCAAATATCCATAGCGAAAGACGCCGGGATCAGACTCGCATCACGAAGAACAAAATCGCTCGCTCCACGCCGTTGGTTTCCAGTCGAGCCGGTTGCCGCTCCTACCAACGCATTTACCTTCCTTTCCCTTCCTTCGGCACACCTCTCGCCCCGTCTTTCCTCCCTGTCTTTTCACTCGCAACCCATCTACCTATCGTTCAACTTCCTTCTCGCTCTTTCTGATTCTCTTTCTTTCTTCATCTCCATCTCTCTCGTCATCGTTGGCATATGTACCTCTCCAACTTTTTCTCTCTTCCCTTTTTCCCTCTCTCTCATCGCGTACGCGCACACATACAGCATCAGAATACGGCATGCCGAAGCGTAAGGCTGTGTTCACAACGCCAGACGAGAACTAACGCTAGACAACGTTATTTGACATCGTTAACGAAGGAAAACTACGGTGGCGGTATAACAAAAGGATGATCAGAGCTTAAGTGAGCCATTTGCAGAGAGCCGCGTATATAAAAGGAGCTCCTTATTTAATTTGAGTGGATGGAACTCGAAAGCTCTGCTCGCGCCGTCAATGAGACACGGCCGCTCTAATTAATCGTGGTATTAATGTGTGCCATGAGGCGCTCTTTGACAGCGCCCGCGTGTATCCTCTGCACACGTTCGAGAACTCTTGTCGGGATTTAACATCGAGAGAGTAAGAAAGATACGTAACTTTGAATCTCCGGGACAGCAGATCTCTTGCAGCTGCTCTCGAGAGATGCAATTTACGAGAAGTGGCATAAAAACAATATTACACATCGTATTGACAAAGATAAAATTATTTGCAATACCGATGCGAGTATTCAATTAGTGCGGAAGCGAATGATGACTTCTCGAAGTCTGAATTAATTGTCTTTTGTGGTTTCATCGCGTGTTGCGTAATGTAATAGCTAAAACCATTTCGTTATTTGCCTAAAGCGACACGATAATCGTTTGTCGCGAGATAAAACACACATGTGTTACTTTTGTTTACTCAGCTTTACGGATTCTATATGCCGCAGTCGTTCTCCATTGGAATATTGTGTCGTACGAGTTAAGTACATTTGATAAGCGGCAAACCATATAAACACAGCTTTTTCATCTGGTGTTTTCCACTTATATTTCCCGTATATGATTACTCTTTTGTGTATATTTTTCAAAAAAAAAGTAAAACTAAGCTACTTTAAAATTGTTACAAAGATATTTTTTCTCCTCCAGAAAAAAATTTAATTCAAAGCACAGAATATCGAAGACTAAGTAAGTGAGAATAAAAAGAATGGAAAAACCAACTTGAAGAAAAAAATTCCGTGAGTTTCCCTTCGGCGCTCTGTATTGGTGGATTTAATTTCTGTAACTAATAATTTGTCGTTTGCCGATTTTTCCCCGGGAAAGCACCACCCGCGGCACCAAGCAGGGGTGCGAACCGCCTTATAACGTGGTGGCGAAGAGCCGCCCGGCGAAGTTAAACGGATTGCGATGCCCGCTGTGCCTGCTGCCGGTTATTAGCCGCGAGCGCCTTATTTATAGGCATTGCGTTTACGTCATTACGTAGTCTCAACGTTTACGCGGCTGCAGGCAGAGCGACTTACACGAGCGATAGCGCCTTTCGCCAAGCCTAGGCGCCGATCTCTTCCAACTTTTCCAACCACGTCGCCTTTTCCTTCGTTCATCCTCTTTTTTTTCCCGCGACGCGCAACGTGCCTCACTTTTTACACCGCTTTTGCATTTTTTCCCCATCGCATCTTCTTCACTTCTGCTTCTCTCGTGTTTTTTCCGTCGTCTCTCCATATTTATACTAAAGTCAATAAACCGCTATATCGACTAAAAATTCATAACCGCCTTTATTTTCTGCCGTACGAACGCATTTTGGAACTAACAGTATATTTAAACTAACTTTGATTTCTGAATCTGTAATGATCTTACGGAAAGTTTGTAATAAAATCTTGTGTTTTTTAGTTCTTTTCTCGGATTTATTAGATATATTAGATATATTGTACTAGAGAATATACATTTCCGTCCTGTCTGAGTAATCTACTTACACATTATTATAAGTATCGTATATATCATCACGTGAGTCGCTTATATTGAAAGCGTTGCAAGCCGAGTTTTGTAACATTATGAATCTCAATGAGATATAATCTGATGCGCAGTGCATATTTTAACAAAGTTTCCAAAATTGTGTAGACTTACACGTTGGTTTTAAAACAAAACTTTTTTCCACATCACATTCATATATATATATATTTACGTTATATAATATTTATGTTATAATTTGCATAATTTATATTAAATGAAGCTTAGAATACTATATAATTAATTATAATATATATATATATATGATGTATACAGTAAATTATTACAGCTCTTATGTATATTTATTTCGCGCTAATTACGTGCTACTTTTTTTTCATGAAAATCACTTACTGTAGTTTGCAGACATATTTATACATGTACCACGCGCGGTCTTAGTCTGATGGAGTTTGCTGCGG